>BCJO01000004.1:0-79928 GCA_001600335.1 Apiotrichum gracile | reverse complement strand
ATATACCACTAAAAGCAGCACCGACGAGCGTAACGGCGTCGGCGACGGACTTCTACGCCGTTACTGACCCCTACGCGGTGCGCTGATTCCAACAGGCAACTCAGCCCTGGCTGCGGCGAGTGGATGGCCTAGAGGCTGGAAGGGAAGGGAACAGGAACTGAAGCCGCACATGACTCTTGCGAACATGAAATGTAATGTCATGGTCTATCCGATGCAGTCTACAACTCTAGCCCTCTACTCTCTACTCTAACTCTTCCTCTCCCTCCCCCTCATCGTCGCATTCCTCCCCGGTATCCGCGGCAACCTTCCCCACCAGGCCCACGATCGCAAACACCGCAAACGCCATGACAGTAAACCGCCACAGCATCGACTCGCCCTTGACCTCCTCGTCGAGGCGGTTCTGGCTCCTGCGGGCGCGCGCAGCGGCGCCGAGCGCATGCCCCTCCTTGCGCCCGTAGCGGGTGGTTGTGGGCGCGCTGCGCCCTGTCCACTTTGTGCCGCCCGCCGCGCTCCGGCCCGCACCCGCGCCCATGCCCATTCCCGCGCCAATGTCGTCGTACGCCCGCGAACCGCGCCAGTGCGCGCCCGGCGGCGGCTTGTCCCATGCCCTGTGGGGGCCGCTCGAGCGGCGCGCCTCGGGCGAGTGCGGGTGGAAGCCAGATCCTGCGCCTGCCCGCCGCTGAGACGCTGGGACGTGTGCCCGGTCGTACGCTTCCCGTGCCGCCGCGTCGCCTAGCACGCTGTACGCATCGTTGATCGCGTGGAACGCGTCGGGGGAGCCGCCGGGCGCGTCGGGATGGTGTTTCTTCGAGAGCTGAGTGTTAGTCGAATGTAGCTGCAGTGGACTGGCGAGATGAGAGGGAGACGGTGAATTGCCAGATACACGGGGTAGCGGAGACTGAGAGCAGAGAAGGCGCAGACGGAAGCGCTCCGCCATACTACCAAGCGCTGCCTGGGCTGGCCCACCAGGCCAGAGAGCGCACGTCTCGCGAGAGAACAAGACATTGCCCAGTTGCGCGCCCCGCCATGCGAAAGCCGCCCCGCACTTCTCGCTCATACTCCTACCGCGGCCCCCCACCTCCAACGGCTGGAACAGCCGTTCTCAACTCCCAGCCGACCCTCATCCTCCTGCTCCAAACAGCTACGCACCTCGTAGAACTTGGCCTTGATCTGCTGCTGGCTCGCGTTCCGGGGCAGCTTGAGCGCGGCATAGTGGTCGACGCGCGCGGGGCTCGGCGGGGTGCTGGAGAAATGGCGTGCGCCGGGGTTATGGAGGATGCGAGGTCGCGGTCGCGGGCGGGAGGGTAGCCGGAATGCGGACGAGGATGAGGATGAGGAGGACGAGACCGCAGTCCATATACTGCCGCTGCCCGTCGCTCGGCGCGCCGCGCTCAGAGTGCTCTGTAGCGCGCGCATGATTGTGGAGGTTGCCGAAATGAAGGCTGGGTATGAACGAGGTGACAGAGGCCGATTGCTCAGAGATGTTTAACCAGAAAACAGGTAGCAGCAAGAAGGATGAAGAACACAATAACTCCAACTTTGCTCGCGCGACTTGGACGCGAGATGATGACGATAATGACGATGAAATCTCAACTTGATGGTACAGAGACCGAGCGAGGCCGATCGAGGCCGATGATAGTGACCCCAAGCCACGTGATCCCCACGCGAGGATTCCAAGTGCCACACTGCAAAGTCCCGATATCGGAGTGGAATGCCGAAAAGCGGCTTAGCCCGAGGGAGACTGGACACTTGGCGATCAATCTGATAACGTAAAGCAACAACAGTGGAACAGCCAGCACCTGGTGACTCACCACACCAAGAATGACTATGCACTGCACTCGCGCTCGCTGGCTAAACTCATATCATACGCATACTAGCAATCAAACCAACTAACTGTAACTGCTGCTTGATCCACCACCGCATGCTATCTCGTCGACTTGCCCATTACTTGTCCTCCTTCTCCGCATCAGCCATCTCCACGTCCTCCTGGTTGGACGCCGACTGCTTGTCGCTGACGGCGGACAGAGGAGCCTTGGGCGATGTGGCAGCGGTCGACGCAACAGGAGACCTCTTTCCTTGCTCAGGAGACTGAGACTTGTTTGTTGCACGGCTGACCTCGGGAGAGCGCACCGCAAAGGGCGAAGTGCGCGTGTCGCTTGTCGGAGCAGGGGTAGACGCGAGCGCCGCGGGCGGAGTCGTCGGCTTGGCGGATCCGCGCTCAGCTAGACTCGGCGGCGATTTGGGAGAGGGCGGCTTTGACGCCGACTTGA
The DNA here is from genome assembly GCA_001600335.1 of Apiotrichum gracile. NCBI lineage: Eukaryota > Fungi > Basidiomycota > Tremellomycetes > Trichosporonales > Trichosporonaceae > Apiotrichum > Apiotrichum gracile. Next base: position 77,658 of record BCJO01000004.1, on the reverse strand, counting down.
CCGCAATCTCGGGCGAGCGGGGAGGCAGCGGTGACCGGAGTGGCTTGTCGTGGGGCTTATTCAGGACTTCGATCCGAGGACCGCCGCCGCCGCGGTCATCACGCTCCCGCGACGGAGCCGGGCCGTCTCGAGACGGCGCATTGAGCACCTCGATAACAGTCTGCCTCTTTGTGGGGCTAGTGGCAAACGGCGACCCCCGCGACTTCTTGTCGACATTGGGGCGCGAGAGCTCGGGTGACGGCGGGCTGGGGCGCTTTGTCCCCGCAAGCGAGTTGGGAGGGCTCTTGTCACGAGGAGGCTGTGCAGTCACAGACGGCGCTCGGCGATCGGCGTGGAGGAACATGAGCGCATCGGCAGCACCCTCGTCGTAGTCTGATGTTAGCTGCTGCTCATATTCGATAATGCTCACCTTCGTCAATCATCCTGTTCGGCTGAGCTGGGCCACGGTGCCCAGACGATGCATGCGAAGGGGCGGGGCTCGGACGGGGACTGGGGTCCTCACCGTTCCGGAATCCACGGCCCTTGGCGTCCATACGCTTGTTGGCCGCCTGAGACTTGCGCCTGTCCTCTTCCTTCTTGACCGTCACACCACCGCGCCTGCTCGCCTTGGAGCTGGTGGAAGCCGCGGGGCTAGGGGCACGCATGTCAGGAGGCATTTCACGCGCAATCGAAGGCGGCCGACCGTTCCTGTCCCAGCCAGCGGGAGGCATGCGCTCATCCGGGTGCATCTCGGGATACCCAGCAAAGCGAGGGTCACGAGGATCACGAGGGTGGTCTTCAGCGCCGGGAGGGTAGCCCATTGGGCCACCGTAAGGAGGACGCTGGAATCCATCAGGGGGACGCTGGAAGTCACGCGAGTCGCTACGACCCATGGGGCCGCGAGGGTCACCAGGGTGCCCACGCTCGTTGGGACGAGGAGAGGGTCCGCGAGGGTCGTGGGGAGGCATACCAGGCGGTCCACGGGGGTCGCCTCCCCGGCGCTCCCACTCCTCGTGCTCGCGGTACGCAGGGTGACCGGGAGGGAAGGCGGGGTAGCCTTGGGGAGGCATTCCTCCGGGCTCGCCGTGGCGGCGCCTGGGAGAACCAGGCGAGGCAGCAGGGTGGCGGGGAGAGGGGGCCTCGTGTGTTGGGTCGTACCTTCCGGGCATCGGGGGAGGACCACCGTTGAATCCAGGTCCGCCGGGACCACCGGGACCACCGGGACCACCAGCTCCAGGCGGACCAGGAGGAGGAACGGGACCACCGCGAGGAGGACCACCGTCACGGTACGTCTCGCGAATGTCGCGAGGTCCAGGGCGATCGGTGTCGATCGGCGCAAGAGGTGCGTGACGGGACATGTTACCACGAGACTCGTCCACATTGGCGAGAGGTGGAGGGGCGACTCCGCCTCGGAAGGGGCCAGGTGAGCCGTGGCGAGCAAACTCGGCAGGTGGTGCGGGTAAGTCGCCGCGACCAGGCTGAGCGACTCCACGATCTTCGCCGCCCAGAGCGCCTGGAGGTCCACCGCCACCAGCAGGAGCCAGCTGCTGGGGGTGACCCATGCGGGGCGATCCACCTGGACTGCCGTTGGCGCCATAGCCCTGAGGCGCAGAATTGTACTGCGAGGGGTGAACGTCGACGGGGGAGGGCGGTGGCGGCAGTGGCTGATTTCCGCCATTCTGCAGCAAATGAAGCCTCTGCTTGATTGCAGTGTTTTGCGGGTCAAGGTCGGCCGCACGCGAGTAAGCGTCAATCGCGTCCGTAATCTGGTTGTTACACGACTCGTACAGGCTTCCGAGGTTGTACCAAACCTCGGAAATGTATGGGTTTATGCGGATCGCACGGGAATAGGCGTCCAGCGCATCGCGGTACTGGTTGATCTGGAAGTAGAGCACACCAATCGAGCACCAGAAAGTGGGGTTGCGACCATCACGGTAGACGGCTTGCTGATACGCCTCGTACGCCTTGTTGTAACGCTGCCCGGCCATGAACGCACGACCAAGAAGGTACCAGCTTTGGGCGTCACTGCCGTCGGTCTCCAGGCTCTTGGTGAGGTACTGAACACCCTGTTCCTGGTTGGCAAAGGGGGCACCAGGCTGAGTGTACAGCCAACCGAGCTGCTGGAGAACCTTGGCGTGGTCTGGCTGGTGGCCAAGGACGCGCATGTACGCCTCACGAGCAGCCACATAGTCGCGATCAAGCTCGTAAACATGACCCAGCTGGAAGTAAATGTCCCAAGACGTCAAGGGACGAGGGGGATTGTCGATAATGTATCGGAAGCACTGGAGCGAGCTGGGGTACTTGCGCTGATGCTTGTAAATGATACCCAGTCGGAAATAAATCTCGTTTGCCTTTTCAAAGTTCCTGTCCATCTTGAGAACGCTGGAGAATGCTTCCTCGGCGTGCTCAAAGGAACCGTAACGGTCGTACAAGATGCCGATGCCGTACCAAAGCTTTGGCTCCTGTGAATTGTCAGATGAGCACGATTGCGCTGTAACGCACCTTTGGGTTCGGGAGATAGTGCAGAGCCTGCTGATAGGCAGTGTAGGCCTTTGGCAGATCGTCCTTCATGAGAAGACAGTGGCCTGGAGGATTAGCACACTACATTAGGTCATGGACTCACCCATTGAGCCCCAAACCTCTCCATTGTCCTGCTTAATGTTGAGGATGCGCTGAAAGTACTCAATGGCCTTGTCAAACTGGTCTCGACTGCGCCAGATGGAAGCCACAGCGTTCAGGCCCAGAATCGAGTTGGGGTTGTGACGAAGGGCGTTTTCAAACGCCTCCAGCGCCCGGTTCTGATCGCTCATCTGCTCGGCCACGGCACCTTGAACGTCAGCTTACACTCTGATTTGGTTCTTTCTTGCAAGACATACCGATCAGCATCCACGTGTTTTCATTAGCGCTAGCGAGCTGCTGCAGCATGTTGTCTTGCTTCTCCTTGCCCGCCCTCACTGCGGCGCTCAGACCCGAGGGCGCAGGCGTTCCGTGAGAGTGGCCATTAGACACTGGGGCGGAGGGAGGAGGTTGCGGTGGCTGTGCGACCGCATCGGGAGGAGGGGGACCAGACATGGGCATTCCGCCACCGGGAGGTCCGTTCACGCCGAGCGGCGGGGGAGGACCACCGACGGCCATTGGAGGGGGAGGCCCCGTAGAGTGTTGGCGGGCCGAGGGGTGGTGGTGCATAGGGTGGCCAGGTTGGGACGAATAACCCGGGCCGGGAGGAGGGTAGTTGGAGTGTACCGGCATGTGGTGTGGGACTCGCGAGTCGGCGGGAGGAGGAGGCATGTTGATGATGGCTATTATTATTGACGTGTTCAGAAGTGAGAAAGGGTGGACGAAACAAAGCACGGATGAACAAGTGGTGTCAGCATTATAACAATGTCCAGGCCCCGCTCGCTCTTGCTCGCCCAGTCATCCAAATTACGCATAAGCGCCACCCTGGCCCAACAGCAAAGTCTTGGCCAGTGACTGCCTTGAACAAAGGATGTTTGAGGGGCCAGCGAGGTGCACGATGACCAGAGCCCGAGCGAGCAGGGGTGAGATGAACTTACCTGGCTTATCCTTTGAATGCCGCAAGCGATGGGAGGGAGAGAAAGCCTTTGGCACAATTGTGCCAGTTGGCTATTGTCGAGATCGAGAGCGCTGTTTGCTGCGATATCAAGTTCAGAGTAAAGTGGACTGGATTGCGAGGACGGCAGTCACAAAGAGGGGTGGGCGGCGTGTGTCACTTGCACTGAGTGTGGGTGCGAATGTCTGTCCCAAAGTGGAGAGGAGGGCGATTAAACGAGAGATAATGACACCTGTCCCAAGAACCAAACGGCGGTCGAGGGGCGGGGCGCAAAGTGACAAGAAGTGGACGACGACGATGAACGAGAATCGAGGATCTGTGCCGACGACAAAGAGGGCGGTGGAGGGCGGCCGAGGGCGAACTCCTATGCGCTTGCCGACAATGTGTAATGCCCTTGTTGTTTGTGTCCACCGACGGCGAGAGGAACCAGAGGAACGCCTCGAAAGGGTGAGAGATATCGACGAGGTACGAGGACAACGACGAGGTCTGAGCGTGCGCACGCGCTTCGATTTCCTTGGTGCTTGTCTAGATCTGAGTCACACCTGCGTGTGCACGGCGCAAGCGACGGAACGAGGTCGGCGAAGACGACGTGAAGGGGGAGGGAGGGGGTGAAAGGGAGCGATGAGGGTAAGAAGCGGTCTTGAACGGAATGCTGTCGCAAACACAAATGACAGACCCTGGTTCTTGGCTTTCTACGACACGCTACACGAGGTTTGTGCGCGTCCGTTGCGTTTGTGCGCGAAAAGAAGTCGAGATGATCTCAAAAGGGATCAATGCGAAGAGACAGAGAGACAGAGAGAGAGAGACAACGAAAGAGGGGCGGGTTCAATGCGCTCCGTTGTTGTGGAACTGCACAGAGATCTCGCGCTCGGGGCGTTGGTCGCTCGACAGGTGATATATAGGTCTGTTTCTTTTGACAATGGAGAGTCAAAGTGCCGACGGGATGAAGCGACGACGACAAAGTGTTGGCCGAGAGGGGCGCGCAAATGGGAGAATGCGAGCGTGCACAGACCCTTTTCCTGTTCAAACAGTGTCTTTGCACGTTAATGTCCCCAGAGTACCAGAGTGTTGTACCAGGAATCCGACAAGTCAGAGTTGTGGTACGCGTCGGTCCTTTGATCCGAGTCAAGTCCCAACAAGCAGTGTGTATGGGCGTTGTGTGGTGCGTCCTTTATACGACTGTTGCAAGGCGTGTAGAGGCGACGGAATGGAATGGGATGCAATCAACGTTCAACCTTGTTGTTGTCGTTGATATCCTTTTCTTGAGGGACAAACGGGTCGCAGTGAGGGAGAGGGTGAGGTGAGATGTGATGAAAGCACGGCCACAAAAGGGACACAAAAGCGAACGAAGCGACAAGGCGAGGCGATACGAGGCGAGGTGACAAAATAAAGGCGAGAGAGAGAGAGAGTGGAGAGGAGAGAGAGAGAATGGAAAGTGGTGTTGATGCAATCAAATCAAAATACCGAGTCGTGTGTCGTGTGTGTATGTTTGTGTGTATTCCTGCGTATCTGTGTGCGTGATGGGCGACAACAGGATCCCGGATGGATGCGAGAAAAGGTGGATGAGATGGATGGGATGGATGGATGGATGGAACGGTGAGGTGAACGGAAGAGTCGATGAGGAGAGATGGAGAGATGATGAAGACGAGAAGAGAGAGAGAGAGAGAGGATGATCAAAGACGACGACATGCATACAAGCGCGGTAACAGCGTGGAAGCAGAAGAGAGACAGCCAGAGCCAGAGCTTAGTCGCAGTTTCGTTTGTCTCTAGTAGTAATTTATTCAGGGTTTCTTAATCCAGGCAGGTTTGGCTTGGTTTGGGCATCAAAAAAGGTACACGACCAACCATCCCACAAAAGACGAGAGACCAGAGAGCAATCCAGAAGAGAGGCAGTCAGTCACAACCAACTACAGGACAAACTCCTGCCTGCTACTCCAAGTTTGGCATTCGGACTGTGCATAGGCACAGGAGATTCAGCTCCTGGTCATCTCCTGGTTATGGCTCGGTCTGAAAAGTGGCACCCAGGGATGTGAATGATATGAAGGAGCGAGGGGTCGAACGAGGGAGGGCACAGAGGCGAGGCTTGGAGGCACACAGGCGTCGCTGGGCGTCGCTGGCGTCCAAGGAGGCGGGGCCGAAGGTAGACAACGGACGGGGCTGGGGCTGGGGCTGGCCTGGCATCGGCATTGGCATTGGCATTGGCATTGTATGGCATCGATTGGGCAAAGCTTTAGTTTGCTTGATTCGTGTAAATGTTCTACTATATTCTTATTCTTCTTCTACTCATGGTCAGCGTCATCTTTCATCGCGACCTTCTGCACACGAACATCTTCAATATATAACATGCATGTTAACGGCCTGGAGAGCTCAGTTCTCGCGCAAGTCAATTGGAGCGGGTTAGTGATATCCAGTAGCCGTCGTCAAGTGGTAATAGAACATTGGAGTGGTGGGGCGGAGTGGCATCCGCAGTCGTCGTCGTCGTCGTGCTGTGTTTGTTTGGTATGTCCGTCTTAAGGACATTTCCTATCCTCGTTTGATCCCAAAGCCGAATCGCAAAGCTTAGCGGGATAACAGTTCCTATTCCGTTAGAAACGTTTTGGCTGGGCATGCATGTCGTACGGTTACAGCTCAGGAGGAGAACAGAGGAGACGAGCCTAGTCCGGGGAAAAAAAACAAGAGGAAAAGGATTGTTGGGATCGGGATTACGGTTGGACCTGGATCCGCCACGACGTAAGAAAATGGGGCAGTGCGGCATGCGGCATGCGGCATGACGAGTTGCGGGTTATGAGATATGTACATAATAATAAGCAAAGAGTAGTCGTCTGTAATCGATTGTTCGGCTACGACATGACTTTGGATTTTAGCTCGACCTCAAACGGGGGGGAAGTGGTAGGGTGGGTGGGTGAGTGGGGGCATGGGGGGAGGGGGTACCTGGGAACCTGGGGCATCTCGTCAAGCCCGAGTGACCGCGAGCCGGGATAGGGGAGAGACGGAGGGATCTGGATTAGTTTGTCTCGTAAGTATTGTTCCATGGCTTGACCCCCCCCGTGTTGGCTGTGCTCATGTGCTCATGTGCTCATGGCCAAGTAATCAGGAACGCGCGTTATGCCACAGACAGGTACAGGTCCCAGCCTGGACACTGACGGGATAAACTACTCCTACTAGATCCTGCTGCCACTAGTTGTCTCCGATTCCCCACACCGCACCCGAGGCTGGGCTGACACAAAAGCTCGACCCGAGCGTCGTCATTAGCTATGATGTTACTAGTTTTATGCCCTGACTTTTGCGGTCCGTGGTTCTGGTACACATCTGGGTAAGACGTTGCCATTGATGGCTACGCTGGGTCCGTGTGACCACCTGTCGCCTGGGGTGCTGTTAGGGCTGTTACTACCCCAGAGAACCCCGCCAGGCTGCCAAGCTGTCCGTCCGCATCTGTCTCTGATTCTGTTGCTGTTTGCATTCTGTCTTGGATAATGCCCACCCAGGACCCACAAGCCCAAAGCCCAAAGATCCCTAGCGCCAAATCCCATTCCATTCCCCCGAAAGGTGGCGCATGTCCCAGGGCGCCAGGGTATAAAGGCGTAAGAGGCGTCGTTGTGTCCCACTCGGACGCAGCCAAGGCTCGGTGTGATCGTTTGCCTAGACCTTGTCCTGCGTCCTGTAGTGGCGCGGTGGCGTAGAAACGAGGTGTAGCACACGGAATTGAAACCGAGCTCAGTGGGTGCGGCTGATCCTTATTACTGCCTCGTGCATGGCCGAACATGTTAGCACGTAAGCTGTAAGATTGTGCAGACCTGGTCACTTTCTTCGTAGCGAGGTTTAGCGTCCTGTTGTTCGGGACTGATTCCGCCTAGCCGTGGGAGAAGATGTTGCATGACAGGTGTTCTGCGCATATGGAGGGCGCGCGGAATGAGGACATGAGGACATGGGCACCCTTGCAAAGGCCTTGAGTGGCGTGCTTGTGGTGAGGTGTCTAGCCCGAGTATTGCGGTCGTGTCCGAAGCCTTTAGCCTAGCACCTCCATTCCCATCGTCTTGCGTTCGCCATGGCATGTGTTCACCACAGCGCTCGTTGCGGGCTGGAAGCTAACACATTCTCAATCACGATATTCTATATTCTGTACCTTTTTGTTCCAGTTCTGGCACTACTGTACGAGAGTCCTAGTCTGTACCTCGTCGTGCGTTTAATTAGCAAATGATGCAATCCATGGCAGCCAGACCCAGCGTATGTCCACCCAATGACGTACGCAGATGAGCGACAGAAACACTAGTAGACTCATCGGTGCTAGTACGTACTTCTGTTGGCCTGGCTCTGAGCGCTCTGAATAGAGAGGGAGAAAGGGGTAACGTTACGTTAGCTTTCGGCACGGCCTCGGTTGCTTGAACTTTGTATGATTACGCGCTTGCTAGCTAGCTAGCGATTGTTGTTGTGTTATTTAAGCGGAATTCGTCGCCAGTCGTCAGTTGGTCAGTCGGCAGCCATCTGCTCTTGCTCTGTCGTCTCGGTCTTCGTAGCTGGCCGAGACGAGGCCGAGTCAGCATTCCTTCTTCTACCCCACCATGAGAAGCTGAATGTCAGCAGAAGACAGCCTGGTTGGGATCGGAACGTCAGGATATCAGAACGAGGGGGAATATTCTCCGAAGTACAAGTGGTGCGCGTGGGTGCAATCGCGTTTCCGCCCCCTCAAACGTGCAAAGCACCTCATTCGGCAAGGACGAAGCTGTGCTGTGTGGGGTGATCGGCGATCGGAGATCCAGACACTGTGGCACAAATAACGCCGTTTCCTCGCGTCACTCGGGCACACTGATTGCTGCGCCGATCCATGTCCGTGTCCGTGTCCGTGTCCGCATCTGATCTGCTGATCTGCTGATCTGCTGTCCATCCATGCATCCTTTGTGGATCGGCCTAGTTGTGTGTAAACGCTAAATGCCGTCATGCGAACGACATTGTGTCATCGTGGCTTCGTACCGTCGTGCGCAGCGCCGATCTGTCCGAGAAGCGTGAGCGGGGCCTGAGCGGCGTGAGCGGGGCGCAGATCACGGTAGATCGGTGTGCTGATGCGTCAGACGCCATTACACACACACATACACAGGGGCTGCGCCCGCTCCTTCCCAAGGCTCCGGAGTTTTTCCGGAGGCGTGGGCGTGGGAAGGGAACGGCTGAGCTGGCTGAGAATTGGGACAGATTGCCGCCAGACGATGATCGCATTGGTGGGCGATGCGATGGATGATGAATGAGGTTATAGAGTAGGCTTACTTTTGTGCCGTCTTGTGTGTCTCGAGTAAGAACAAGAGAAGCAAAGCTTGCAAGAACGAGCGAGGTGGCAAAAGGTTGTCGCTGATCACAAATGCCGATTCGTAGTGTTCATGTCCGGCGTTCCTGATTGGCGTCTACGAGGCGGCCAAAGTGTCTAGAGAGCCGTGGACAGTTCACCTGTATCACCCGGCTGTCTCGAGTTCTCACAACTAAGCAGAGATGAAGACAGAGAGGGCGGTGACCACCGGTGATGCGTGTCAATCGAAATCGACAACAGGCAGCAAGAAGGGAGACTACACGCACCACCCGCCTCTGATTAGGGCCGGCGGCTCTTAAGGCTCACCTTCCACTTCCTGTGAGAGAACGCCTGTATTGCCACTGTAAGCTTCAGAAGTCTAATGAATGATCAAGTAGTTGACAAAAGTAATGCGATATGCCCTTGCCACTCTTCCCTCCCATCGCGATCGGCCGCCACACGATGTGGGCACTCAACATCGTCTACATCGTTGGTGAAACGGTATCATGCGTCGTTGCCATCGACGCGGCAGGGGTTCGACTCCCTTACGATGTATGCAGAGCGAAGCTCTCATTTCCTCTCCCCTTTTTGGCAGATGAGAGGTCGACGGGCGGAAGTCGACGAGCGATGGCGGTGCGGCGGCGCTGCAGGGGGAGGTGTTCCGACTGCTGGTGCCACACATGCCACCCAGCGGGCTGGATATTCCGCCATGGTAGTGATACAGGTGAGAGGCGGCAAACTTCCCCCAGAATAGCTGAAGGCTGACGACCGAGGCTAAAGGTGGGACAGTGGTCAGGAGTCGGCAGCGGTGGCGCAAGTGTGGCGCCAGGGGCGGCGGCATGGCTTGCCTCACCGGCGCTAAGACTGGCGCTGACGTGCATGGCGGCCGAGATCCCCGGCATAGCCGGGGCTGGGCGGGGCTGGGCGAGAAGAACTGGGCGTCAGGGCTTGGTGTGGACGCCAGCGCGGCAAGCGAACGCGTCGAAGGTGCCAGTTTGATGGGGCTAACATGGGAGAGGATCTGGTCGCCGCACGTCATGGTCAATGCGTCCAAGTACTGTCATCAGTTAATGAACGTTCGGTCATTGTTTGCAGTACTGGAGAAATCAATGCACCGCCTCTATTGCCATCATGCATGCAAGGTAATGATCGTAATGAAGAGAGAGACAAGAAACGCGGTCTCACCTCAGCCAAGCGCCACGCGAATCTCATGTGGAAGGATGCGGATCGATCATGATCGAGCGGCTACGGAAAAGCCGACGCATCCGATATCTCTCGGCTTTCACCAACTCAACTCGAGCGGACATCTTATCAGCCGTCATCAACGTCCATTTATTTCTCTCCCCAGCGTCTTTCTAACCTACCTCCCACTCATATTTTGCCACCCATGTCGCTCCTCCCCTTTGTACTCGCAGCCGACAACCTGCCCCTCCACAACGGGCCTTACCCGACCACCTCCGAGGACGGAAGCGAGACCTATGTCCCGTTCCACCTCTGTGCCGCCGACGCCAGCGCGGGAATCATTCCTGTCGGTCTGATCCGCCCCGCCGTGCTCAAGGCGCTTGAAGGGAATCCCTCGTTCGAGTTCGTCCGCGGCGATGCGGGTGTTACTGCCGTCGCGTTCTCCCAGCCGATCCTCGACGGAGGCAAGGTCGGCATGGACACTGCCATCGCTGCTACGGCCTCGGTGTGGCGCGAGAAGGGCATGTTCAAGGAGGCGCTCGATGGTGAGTACCTGGTGTGGTAGTGCGCTCTCTGCTGTATGGTGGTTGGCGCTTCTACAAGAAGAGGTGCGGAGCTGGTAGGCAATGTCTCTGTTGCCAATGGTACAAGACCCATCGCGATGGTTGACAACGGGCTCGCTACCTCCAACACTTGGCTTGCCAACCTGAGGAGTGTCCACCGTCTCATTATCTCACTGTGCGATCCGGCCATCTCTCCCCTCTGCTCACGCGCTCATACCCCTCCTATCCGTCTGCATCCGCTGATCCCAGGATGGCGCAACGAGCTGTACGCAATCTACGGCTCGCCCCGCTCCGCTGTTCTCAAGGAGCAGGTCGCCAACAACGACCGTCCCTTCCGCAACCTCGCCTTTGCGTGTGAGCGCGCCGCGTGTGCCGTGTTCGGCTTTGCGACGTTTGGCGTGCACATGACTGGTGAGTCGAAGATCTGGGTTGGCTGAGGCAGTTCCGCCTCCTCTGTTGGCTCAGCAGCTGTCATCGAACCTCTCATGTATCCGTCGCCCCACATACTAACACCCTAGCTTACGAGGGCTCCGGCTCCTCTATGCTGATCTGGGTCCCCCGCCGCAGCCCAACCAAGGCCACTTGGCCCTCGATGCTGGACAACGTAAGATCCATCTATCACTCTCCCACTGACCAGCAGACAGTAGCAGGCGGCATTACCGATGGCCTCACGCCGCTCGAGACAATGATCAAGGAGTGCGACGAGGAGGCGTCGCTCCCGGAGAGCCTGGTCCGGCCCCGTCTGAAGTAAGGACAACGGTTGTACTGAGCTGACAAGCAGGAATGTCGGCGCGGCCACATACTTCTATGTCACCAAGGCGGGATACCTGCAGCCTGGTAAGTCGATCTGTCCGGTCTGAGCTGACAATCCAGAATTCGAGTGAGCACAAGGCTTCAAGCTCCGTGACATAGTCGCTGACCCACAGATACCTGTACGACCTCGAGCTCCCACACCGCTCGTCGAAGGACTATGTCCTCCCGCGGCCGCACGACGACGAGGTCGAGTCCTTTGAGGTGAGCACAGACCTATCTCTGCAAGCGAAGCTCCTCGTACTCACGCCCAGCTCATGTCGGTCTCACAGGTCATCTCTGCTCTTCAGGCGGGCGAGTTCAAGCCCAACTGCGGCCTCATCCTCGTAAACTTCCTTGTCCGTCACTCGCTCGTCACACCCGAGAACGAGCCAAACTACCTCGAGCTCATGTGGCACATGCACCGCCGCATCGGGGTCGGATACCCCGTGTAAGGGAGACTCTGTCGTAGCTGATCTTGTTGCTGTAGAAGCCAGATATACACGAAGCTTCAATAGATAGTGGGGTATACATGCAGGGTACAATTATGATTGCTGCTCGAAACTATGCGCTGCAAACGAGGCAGACGAGCCCGCTGGTGCAGACCTCGGTACCTCTCTCGTGCGCTACTCTACTCTCTACGCGCGCCTACGCCTTCTGGCCCTGCTGCTGCTGCTCCTGGAGCTTCATCTGCATGACCTGAACGACGCTCTGGACGTTCTCCTGCTTGCGCTCGATCGTCTTCTGGAGCGTGGTGAGGTTGGTCTGCACAAAGTCGGCCTTGCCCTTGTAGTGCGCCGCGGCCTCTGCGCGGGTCTGCTGTTAGCGGAGGAAAACACCATGGAAAGCGACCGGCACCCGGGATGAGCTCAAAGAGTCTGCACCCTGGACCCGCACACTCCCGCAGAACCCACCTTCTTGACATAGTAGCCAGTGCCGACATCGACGACGACGTTGCTCACGTCGCCAAGCGTGCCGGGGACATACAGGGACGAGGTGAGGGGCACGAGCACGCGCTTGTCTGTCGTGTCAGCAAGATGATTGTAATAGAGAGTTAAATGGCTAATCCCTGCGCCTATTCCAGCTGTACGCGGAAACGTAGAGCGCAAAAGCTCGACAGCCAACATGCACTCACTCTCGGTCGCCGGGGTCAGCTCGTCAATGTCCGCGACACAGCTGCGGAACTTGGCCTGCGCCTGCTTGAGCTGCGCGTAGGACGAGGTAAGGTGGTCGAGTTCCTGCGAGTCAGCGGAGAGGCCGTGCGAATAAAGTGCTTCATAGTGAGCAGCGGCGGGAGACAAGCTTCCACAAAGCGGGCAAGGACGGCCGAAGCGGACGACGACGACGCGGACGACGACGACGCGGTTACTCCTGGTGCTACTCACCTCGTCGAGCTGCTTCTTGACCTCCTGCAGCTGCTGGGGGTCGAGGTCGGTGAGTGTCACCTGCTGTTCCGCCATGTTTTCTGATGTTGTTGTTGGGTTGAGAGGCAGTTGTGATGGCGTCGAGCGTCGATATTGTCGTCGCGTTCGCAACGGAGATGGCACTCGATGGTGGCGATGGAGGTCCGACCACATGGCAGGCAAGCTTATCAATAATTATAGTCAATACGTGTAATTTCCCGAAATGTAATGAACCATTCCGCGTCGGGGACCTCCACCGGCTTGACCGGCTGCTCACTATCGAGTTATCGACCACTACTGCTGCCGACGCTGAGAGCAGCATTATACTATTGCCAACACTACCCACGTTCTGTCACACACCATCTGCTCGCCATGAAGCTCGTCACGGTAGCGACATGCCAGCTGGCCCAGTGGTCGCTGGACTTTAAGGGCAACAAGGAGCGCATCCTCGCCTCGATCGCGATCGCGCGCTCGCGCGGCGCGACTTTGCGCGTCGGCCCCGAGCTCGAGGTGCCGGGCTACGGATGTCTGGACCACTTTCTTGAGGGTGAGCGAGATTGTTGACGGTGCTGATGGCAGGCGACGTGATGCTGCACTCGTGGGAGGTCCTCGGCGACATCCTCAAGAGCGACGAGGCCAAGGGCATTGTTTGTGATATCGGCATGTGAGTTGATGAGAGCTCGAGGAATGGTGCTGTTGCTCGCATGACACCGTTGCGTTCGCTTACTAACTTTAAGGCCCATCGAGCACAAGAATGCAAACTACAACTGTCGCGTGATCATCTATGATGGCAAGATTGCGCTCATCCGCCCGAAGATGTGGATGGCAAACGACGGCAACTATGTGGGTACAGGAGAAGGTCGAACTCATGATCGTTTGCTTACACGTTCTCAGCGTGAGCTCCGCCACTTTACCCCTTGGGACAAGCACAGGTGCACAGAGCAGCACCTCCTCCCCGACTTCATCACCGACATCACCGGGCAGGTGAGTTGTCACCAAGGAGATAATCTTACACGCAGGAATACGTTCCCTTTGGCGATGCTGTGGTCGCGACCAAGGACACGGTCATCGGCATCGAGCTGTGCGAGGAGCTGTTCACGCCCAACTCGCCGCACATTGCGATGGGCCTCGATGGCGTCGAGATCTTCACAAACTCGAGCGCGTCGCACCACGAGCTGCGCAAGCTCAACCGACGCGTTGACCTGATCAAGGAGGCGACCATGAAGGTAGGCGCGGCCAGTCTTTCGTATGACTAACTTTAGCTCGGTGGAATCTACCTCTATGCGAACCAGCAGGGCTGCGACGGCGACCGACTGTACTACGACGGCGCGTGCATGATTGCTATGAACGGCCAGATCCTCGCGCAGGGCAGCCAGTTCTCGCTCAACGACGTTGAGGTGGTCACCGCCACGGTCGACCTCGAGGCCGTCCGTTCGCACCGCAAGTCCTCAAGCCGCTCCCACCAGGCAGCCCAGTCGCCGGCCTACGAGCGTTACCCCATCGATGCGCGCCTCGACGGTGGCGTCCCCATCCGTGTCGGCGAGGACGAGACGCCCGAGAAGGGCATCAAGTACCACACCGCCGAGGAGGAGATTGCGTGAGTGAGATGTAGTGGTCGGCCGTGTCCATTACAATATCACAACAAAACGTATAGCTGACAACAGCCTCGGCCCGGCATGCTGGCTCTGGGACTACCTCCGCCGCTCGCGGACGCAGGGCTACTTCCTCCCTCTTTCTGGTGGCATCGACTCGTGCGCGACGGCGACCATTGTTCACTCGATGTGCCGACTGGTCGCCAAGGCGGCTACTGAAGGCAGTGGGTTATTCAAATAGTGCCCCAACTCACAATAGACAAGCAGGTGATTGCCGACGCGCGCCGTATGACAGACGAACCCGAGGACTCGTCGTACCTGCCCACGGACCCGAAGGAGTTTGCCAACCGTATTTTCCACACCTGCTACATGGGTACTGAGAACTCGTCGGCCGAGACGCGCAAGCGCGCCAAGGACCTCGCCGAGGCTATTGGCGCGTACCACGTTGACTTGAACATGGACACGGCCGTGTCCGCTGTCAAGGGCATCTTCACGCTGATTACCCGCAAGACGCCGCAGTTCAAGGTGCACGGCGGCTCGAACGCGGAAAACCTCGCGCTGCAGAACATCCAGGCGCGTCTGCGTATGGTTGTCGGATACATGTTTGCGCAGCTCCTCCCGTGGGCGCGCGGCAAGGTCGGCGGTCTCCTGGTGCTCGGCTCTGCCAACGTCGACGAGAGCTTGCGCGGATACTTGACCAAGTATGAGTGAGTACACAGTCGATGTGCCCGGCTGACAGTTAGCTGCTCGAGCGCGGACGTCAACCCCATCGGCGGCATCTCCAAGACTGACCTGAAGCGCTTTATCGCGTACGCCGAGGGCGAGTTCCAGCTCCCGATTCTGAAGAGGTACGAGACTTGCCCAACGAAATGCTCACTCTAGCTTCCTCGACGCGATCCCGTCCGCGGAACTGATCCCAATCAGCGGCGACAGCGTGCAGTCGGACGAGGTCGAGATGGGCATGACGTACGACGAGCTGTCGGTGTTTGGCCGTCTGCGCAAGGTCGACAAGTGCGGCCCGTACTCGATGTTCACCAACCTCGTGCAGAAGTGGGGCGCATTCCTGTCCCCCACCGAGGTGGCCGACAAGGTCAAGCATTTCTGGTTCACGCATGCGATCAACAGGCACAAGATGTGAGCACCAAACTGGAGAGTAACACTGACAACAGGACGACACTCACGCCCTCGGTGCACATGGAGTCGTACTCGCCCGATGACAACCGTAAGTGCACTCTAATCTTCGCACGCTGACCGCAGGCTTCGACCTCCGCCCCTTCCTCTACCCCTCCCGCTTTGAGCACCAGTTTGAGCGCATCGACGCGCTTGCCGCCCAGCTGCCCGACCGCGCAAAGACGGGCGACAAGGCCAAGGTCGACTAGGGTGCGGGTCATAGAGTTTTGTATTTGGGAACAATTGGTATTAATGAAATCGTGAGATGTCGTGTCATGAGGGTCGGGGGAATGCAACGCGACTCCGGGAAATGCAACGCGACTGAGAGAGATATGTCTACAAAACAGACTGCGTGTACTGATGAAGCAGACTGGTAGCCTCTAGCTCGAGTGCTGACATCAGTAAGGACTTGCTGCAAGAATCATCGCTTAAGCTCTTATATCGTCCACAGTGGCCTGCTGGACTTATCACCCGACAGCCCGCTCCGCACGTTGACTTCTTACTCCATACATATACACCGCCATGGATACAACTCGAATGAGAAACTACCTCCCCTCCATCTGCCATCTAGTTTGTGACGCCGTAGCACGCCGCGGCCCGACGAACAACGTCGAGCTGTTCGGTGACCGTGGCTGTCGTCTCCTCTGCCTTGCCGCACGCGAGCTTGAGGAGCCAGGCAAAGTCCGCTTGAGCCGTGAGCGCAAGAGAGCTCTGTCGACGCGACGTGAGCTTGTGCTGGAACGCCTCAAAGAACTGTGCAGACACCTCGTCGGCCCGTTCAATAACCTTCTGGGGAACGCCAGCGAGCTTGGCGACATGCGTGCCGTGAGACGACTCGGCGTGGCCCGTGATCAGCTTGTAGAGGAATACAACACCCTGGCTGTCGTCGACGTGCACCTGCATGTGCATGTTGCGAATGTTGGGGTGGTACGCAAAGTCGTCCGTGAGCGAGCCATAGTGCGTCTAAAAGTCAGCTACAGTCAGTTCTGAAGACTTACGGCAAAGAATCCTAAAGGAAGAGTGTGCGTGGAAATGTGGTGGAGGACGGCTCCGGCAATGGCCATGCCATCGAATGTCGAGGTACCACGTCCGAGCTCGTCGAGAATGACAAGCGACTTGGGGCCGGCCTCGCGCAGGATCTTGGAGCACTCGTCGAGCTCGACCTTGAACGTACTCGCGCTGGCAAACATGTCTGATGTCAGCTACAGTCAGACCCTGTGGACCCACTGTCATAAGCTCCCATCCTGGTCTGGATCTTGTCAATTGGACTGAGCCTGGCACGAGAAGCTGGAACGTAGCAGCCCATCTGGGCCATGATCACACCGGCGGCAGTCATGCGCAGCAGAGTGCTCTTACCCGCCATGTTGGGACCGGTAAGAAGCGTGGTACGTGCCACATCTCCACCAAGCTGCACGTCATTGGCAATGAAGTCGCGTTGAAGACACATGGACGGGTGGCGGAGGTCGGCAAAGTCGATAAACGCCTGCTCCGAGTCGACAAACTCCGGACGGCACCTCGGCTCGTCGAGGTCATGAGACGCCTTGGAGAGAGAAACAAGGCAGTCAAGCTCAGCAACGACACGGACCATCTTGAGCCAGACCTCGCGGTCCTTGTCAAACTCGGCCATGAGCTTGCTGAAGAAGTTTTTCTTGGCAATCGACTGCGTCTCACGCGCCTCCTGGATTTCGCGAATAACCGGAAGCGTCTCGGGGGTGTAGTAGCGCGACTTGGCCTTGCGTGTCAGCTTGATTCAAAGTTATGACTCACCTTTGTGCCGCCACACTTGGTCCACTCGCGAGGAACCTTGGTGTTCGCTGGCACCTCGATCTGGAAGATCTCCTTATTGCCTTGGGCGCTGTGCCAGTACGCAATCTCCCTGGCTCCAGACGCCCGTTTGGCCTGGTTAAGAAGCTGGTTGAGCTCCTTTTCAATGCGCTTGATCTCCGCATCGGCTTCATCACATTCCTCGTCGGCTCCGGCGTTAGGAAGGATTGCAATGGTCTTTTCGTCGCGGTGGAACGTGTACATCGACCGAATGTGCTGAATGATCGGATTGAGGTCTGGCGCAGAGCGAATCAGGCCGCGGACACTGGAGGATGCAAACGACTCTGCAGTTTCAGAGAGCCTCTCCAAGGTCTTTTGGATCTTGGCAAAGTTCTAATGTCAGCTGGGATACCTTCGCGATAGCTCACCTCAACAACATTATGGAAATCGTTCTGCTTGACGTTGCCGGCGTGGATACGCGAGATGAGACGCTCAATGTCAGGAAGCTGCCTGCACAGCAGGTTGAACTGACCCGCAAACTCTGGGGCTGCGAGGAGGTCGTCAACAGCGTCAAGGCGCTCGTTGATTGCGCGGGCATCCTTGAGCGGCGACGTGAGCCAGATTCGGAACAGACGCTTGCCAAAGGGGGTCGAGCAGCGCTGCAGAAGCTTGAGCAGAGTGCCTTCCTCACCGCCTTCGGAGTTTACCAGCACTTCCATGTGACCCAGCGTTTGGCCATCAAGCACTAGGTTCTTGCCCTGCTTGATAGGATCGTAGATGTTGAAGTTCTTCTGCGAGATGAGGTCCTTGTCGAGGTTGAGGGAACGGAGATAGAAGACCATGCCGCCAAGAGCCTCCATTGCAAGCGGCTTATCAGTCATACCGGCAATTGCATCGGGAAGCTCAGAGGTGCCGAGAATCTCTGCGAGGGAGGACAGAGTGTCGTCGGCCGACATGAACTCTTTGCCGTCCTTGAAGGACTGCCAGAGAGTGCTGGTCGGTAAAATGTTGCGCAGCAAACGCATGGTAGACACGGAAAGGTTGCCTTTGGCGAAGACCAGCTCCTTGGGGCGGATCTGGCGGAACATGGTCTCCAGACGCGTGCGGCAGACGTCGTCATCAAAGGCGGAGAGGTTGAACTCGCCAGTCGAGGCGTCCATGACGCAGATACCAAAGGAAGAGTTGGCGTTGGGGCCTTCGGTCCACTCCTTGATTGCGACACAGTGGTTGGCCTCGTCCGAGGTGAGATAATTGCCGTCGACAATGGTTCCATTGGTGAAGACCTGCGCCAGTTCGCGGCGGACAATCTCCTTGCCTCCTTTGGCGCCCTTGGTACGCATCTCCATTCCAATAGCGGTCTCGGCCTGCTCAACCTTGCCGACCTTGTAGCCTGCGCCAAGGAACTTGGCCGCCCAGAACTCGAATGACTGCTCGGGAACGCCAACCTAAAGTCAGTCATTAAACATTCACGACACTCACCATCTTCATCTTGACGCGGTCGGTGAGCTTGAGATCAAACTCCTGATGGCCAATCATGGCATCGTTCTCGTACAGCTCGTAGAACTTGCCCTTTTGGAAGAAGAGGACAGTATCGTAATGGTTCTGCTTAATCTCCCAGAATTGCTTCTCAAACGGGGTGAATTCGCTCCACGACGATTTGGGGATGTAGACGGTGCGCGGGTCGTATTCGGGGTGGTCAGGCGGGTTGCCATCCTTGTCTCTGATGTTCACAAGGAAGCTGAAGCACTGTTCACTCTCGCGTTTGTCCTCCTTGGCCTGGAGCTTCTTCCGCTCAGCGGCGGTAAGGAGGAAGTTTGATGATTCAGAGTTCTTGGCAGAGCCTTCACGAGAGGGAGGCTTCACCGACGAAGACGACGACCCGCGGCTGTCGAGCCAGGATGTGGTGGGCTTCTTTGCTGTCGGCTTTGGGGCGGTGAACTTGTTGTCCTTGAACTTTTTGGTAGACTTCTTGACAGGGGAAGCCAAGGAAGCCACTGAGGGCGAGGGGGAAGGCGCGTCCGAAACCATGCCCGCCTCGTAGTCATCAGCGGCAGCGGCTACCGTGTCAGCTTGCAGTCAAATTGTAATGTCGCTGGTACTCACCCAGGGCAGCATCCTCAAGCTCGTCAAACTCAAAGTCATCGTCGTCATCGGCCTTGAGGCTCTTGCGAGGTTTAGACTTGAGCGGCACGTCTACGTCGCTGCCAGAGTCCGAGTCGGGATCAACATAGGTAACCTTTCGCTTCGCCCGGCGAGTCTGCTGTTAGCGGTCAGTCTCACATGACGAACTCACAGGAGGGAAGGGCGAGTCGTCCACATCCATGGCGTCGCTGGTCATCTCGGGTGTCTTCTCTTTGACTGGGGTCTTGGCTGGTGCCTTCTTCACTGCTACAGGTTTGGGTGTCGGGGCCTTCTTTGCGAGCATGAGCTCTGGTGGTGGGCTCAAGTCGTCGTCGTCACCGTCGTCGAAGATGACGGGTTGACGACGAGCAAGAGGCGATGAAGCAGCGGCAGGATCAGATGGTGGTGTGCGCAAAGATGAAGCCGGAGAGGACGATGGAGGAAGGAAGGCGGACTTGGAAGTCGAGGAAGGCATGAGAGGGGGGACTATAGCTGCCTTCCTCGGAGGGGCAGCCGCACGGGGTGTCGCTGTAGCGGGGCTGGATGCCTGCGAAGACGCCAGGCCCTTCTTCGGAGCGCCGAAGAAGGATGCGAGGGATGTCTGGCGAGGCCTGGTCATTGTCAGTCCACTGCATCTACGCCGGCATGGCCGGCCGGGAAAGGTGACAGTACTTTGCTGTACCGCAATGCATGATTGTAGTCGACTGTAGTCTACTCACCCCTTTGACTCATTCTCCGACGACTTGCGTGGCGGCATGATGGTGATGGTGGGGATGATGATGCTTGATAAGAGAAGGGTGGAACGTGGAACAAGATGAAAGAGATGAAAGAGTGAGGGAAACGGGGGGGACAAAGACGACGACGATGAATGAATGGCTTATCGGCCGATAACACGCGCAGAGTAAAGCGGGCGCAGAGGACGCGAGGACGCGTTTCGGAATCAATAAGAGCAATATCAAGAGTGCGATGGGGAATGAAAAAATCACACGCGTGCACCGGCAACGCGTCCGAGGAGATGATTTGAGGAGATGATTTGCCAAGAGACAGTAGAGTGGAAATGAGTGCAATGCTACAATGTAATGTTCGCTTGTGGGTGTACCGTACTCAAGTGCACTAGGGCCCAACTTGGCTCTGCGTACTGCGTCAGGAGAGGAGGGGAGTAATGTGGCTGGCTGGTCTTGCAGGCTTGAGTAAGGTCAAGAGCAAGAAGGAGAAAAAGTAAAAAACGGACGCGTCCAAAGCGCTCTGTACAGACTACTGCCGGCTATCGGATCATCGGACGCGTCGTGGAGAAAATAAAATAAAAAGGGGTGAGAGAGGAGAGAGAGAGAGAGAGAGGGGAGAGGGGAGAGGGGAGAGGGGAGAGGGGAGAGGGCTCAAGCGAGGAATCGAGGGCCAAAAAGCCAGTCGCGTCCAACCAGTCGAGTCGAGGCTTGGCTTGCTCTTGTCGTACAGGTCAGTAGAATACAGGACGCGTCGAGCACAGCACGGCGAGCACGGTTGGTGAATGGTTGGTTGACAAGCGCGTCATGTGAATGATGAAAGGGGGACCTAGCTCCCAATTTCCCAATTTCCCCAACCCACTAATCAAAAAGAGGGAAAGCAAAGGGTGTTCTTACCGTGTTCAGTACCGTGTTCAGCTACAGCAATCATTATCAATTTATTATCAACACATCATTTAAATCTTGGGTGCAATGACGCAGTGACGCAGTTGACTAGGA
Organism: Apiotrichum gracile; assembly: GCA_001600335.1. Taxonomy (NCBI): domain Eukaryota; kingdom Fungi; phylum Basidiomycota; class Tremellomycetes; order Trichosporonales; family Trichosporonaceae; genus Apiotrichum; species Apiotrichum gracile. Next base: position 56,531 of record BCJO01000004.1, on the reverse strand, counting down.
CATGACAAAGGTTGACGCGACTGCCTTCTCCTGAAATTCATTTTTCCTTTCGGCCGGAGTGGGAATAATTAAGTAATTTCTGAGTATTCACGTGACTTGGGAGTGATCGCGAGCTGTGGTTGGTCAATTGGACTCTTTCGCGTCGCACCAAACATTGCTTTTTACCTCTCGTTTTCTCCTTTTTCTCCTTTTTTTTTCTTTGTTTCCTGGACGCGTCCGACGCGTTTCTCCCAGTTTTCTTTCTCTTTGGACGCGACTTGAAAAAAATCAACACTGGGCTCCGCTCGGGCCGTTGATATGAATTAATTCATCCATTGTTTTGCCTCCGCTATGTGCTTGTACTGTACGAGAGATGAGAAAATGGGCTCGACGCGTCGCGCGCGGGGGCGTGTACTTGTGTTTCGACTACGTGTTGGTGTATATATAACTAGTTTATCTCCTCTCTCCCTCTCTTTCTCATCTTCTTCATTCCATCATCCATCCACTCTCCACTCTTCACTACTACCACTTATACCACTTCTTGCTATCACGTAACTGCTCCTCATCATTGTCATCAGCCCCTCTGCTGCTCTCGCTGTCTCCCTCTCTGCACTGTTTTAGCTTGCCCTTCTTACGTTCCACCCCACCCCCACCGTAACAATGGCCACCGTCACCCCTTCCAAGGTTGCCGCTTCGGCCCTCGAGAACATTTCTCTCAACACTGCTCCCGAGCCCAACATGCTCGCCAAGCTTAAGGCTGCCGCCGCCGTCGAGGCTGGTGTCGCTCCCGAGCCCATCAAGGCTTCCAAGGCTTCTGCGAAGAGGGAGGTTGTCAAGATGTCGCAGGCCGAGCTCAAGAAGCGCTTTGTCGGTGACCTCGACTGTGAGGAGAAGGACGAGCCCATTCTCAAGGAGTCGGCCGAGCGCTTCGTTCTCTTCCCCATTCGCTACCGCGAGGTGAGTAGCACGCGTGACTTCCACGACGCGTATGAAACATGTTACTGACGCGCTTCAGATCTGGCAGTTCTACAAGAAGGCTCAGGCTTCGTTCTGGACTGCCGAGGAGATCAACCTTGCCCCCGATCTCCACGACTGGGACAACAAGCTCAACGACAACGAGCGCTACTTTATCGAACACGTCCTTGCTTTCTTTGCTGCTGTAAGTCGAACATGGTTTCTTGGGAATACGACTAACGCGTAGTCTGACGGCATTGTCAACGAGAACCTTGTTGAGCGCTTCTGCGGCGAGGTCCAGATCGCCGAGGCCAAGACCTTCTACGGATTCCAGATCATGATGTGAGTGTTTGCCTGGTAGAAAACTCAGGGTTTTCTCGCACACCTCTTTTTGTTCAATGGCTGACCACGCCACAGGGAGAACATCCACTCTGAGACATACTCGCTCCTTGTCGACACTTACATCCGTGACAACGCTCGTCGCCAGTACCTCTTCAAGGCCATTGAGACCATTCCCTGCATCAAGAAGAAGGCCGACTGGGCTCTCCGCTGGATCTCGGACGAGAGCTCGTCTTTCGCTGAGCGCCTCATTGCCTTTGCTGCCGTTGAGGGTATCTTCTTCTCGGGATCGTTCGCCTCGATCTTCTGGCTCAAGAAGCGTGGACTCATGCCCGGACTCACCTTCTCCAACGAGCTCATCTCGCGTGACGAGGGTCTCCACACCGACTTTGCCTGTCTCCTCTTCACACACCTCCGCCGTCGTCCCCACCCCGACCTCATTGACAAGATCATCAAGGAGGCTGTCAAGATTGAGCAGGAGTTCCTCACCGAGGCTCTTCCCGTGTCGCTCATTGGCATGAACGCTACCCTCATGTGCCAGTACATTGAGTTTGTCGCCGACCGTCTGCTCGTCGCCCTCGGAAACGAGAAGATGTACAACTCTACCAACCCCTTCGACTTTATGGAGATGATCTCGCTCCAGGGCAAGGCCAACTTCTTCGAGTCGCGAGTCTCGGCCTACGCCAAGTCGGGTGTCAACCAGGCTATTGGCCAGTCCAGCGAGGAGGCTACCGCTAAGCGCGGCTTCAGCCTCGACGAGGACTTCTAAAAGCAAAATGCCCTTTAATATAGATAGTCCCCGTCCTCGTCTCTCTCGCGCGGCACGCCGCCGTATATAGTGTATCCCTTCCTAGATATTTGGTAGCCCTTGTGGCCATGTTGTTTCTCCTAGCTTTTATGCGTCATCCATGTGCTTTGACCTATGGCCGGAGACCATTTCAATGTAACGATGATGAATATGAAAGAAGTCCATTCAAATGTGTGCAGCTACTACTGAGATTGATGACGCCTCGAAGTTTGTCTAGTCTCTCGAACCCTGGCCTGGTCTGTTTGCTAGCAAGTTGGTTAGTCACCGCCAAGTCGCCGCCCACAACACGAATATCCACGTAAAGGATATTATCCATGCCTGCATAGGTTGCTGCTACCTGATAATACAACTGGGTAGGTATGAGGGGAAAGGTGGATGCAAGAAATGTGGCGCATGACACCAGAGTGATAGGAAAGACAGTGGAAAACCCGGACAAACAGTGTCACTCAACTCGCGCTCTCCGTTTGCTATCGTCCGCTCCCACAAGGGCTGCCGGAACGCTGCTCCGTATCGAGTCCACGCTGCGTTCATCACGTGTGCGAACCCGGGGTGTGAGGGGTTTGGGCATGTCCGACGATGTCCCTTCTGCGGATGGCGGCGTGGTGTGGGTACTGTTGCTGGCCGTCACGGTTGCTGATGCTGTTGACGCAGTCTCGCCCAACGGTCGCGACTTTAGACGCTTCTCGGGCGTTGCAGTATCATGTCTTCGGAATATGCCGCCGACAAACTGCTTCAACGTCTTTCCATTGCCGTTGTTGCCGCTTCCGTTGCTGTTGCTATCGGTCGATGCCCCTCGCTGTGGTGCGGAATCGGTCTCTGGAGGAGGGTGTAGAGCCGCAGCCGTGTCGACAACGGGCGAGTCTACTTCCATGGTGGTGCCTCGTGATCGCCCACGTTCCATCATACCAGTTTGGTCTGGCACAACAGCCGCGGTAGTCGCTGCGGTCCCTGTCCCGTTGACATCGCCATTCTCTTCTTCGTCGTCGGAGGCGTACTCTGACCCGCTTGCCATGGCCTCCTCTTCCTGAACCGTGGTCTCCGCTGTGGCATCCACTGGAGTGGCCGGAGCTGAATCGTCCGGGTTGGGCGCCGGTTTACCAGCGTCGGGGAATGCAAGGAAGGGAGACACGGTAGGCTCAACTGCTTGCTGATATCCGCCCTGCGAGCGAATTAACGACGTATAGTATCGCTGCAGGAGATCGGCATTGCACTGTCACGGTCAGCACTAGTCTCTAATTGAACATCAACATGAAACATACACAGAGGGCCCAGCCAGTGACACGAAGGAACTCGCGTTCGAGAGAGTTGAGCTCGTTGACCTTGATACCTCCGACCTTGGCGTAGTGCGAGTTTGTGCAGAACACATCGCACTGCGCCTTTGACCCGGCGGTCACGCCAGCGATGAGAAAGCGATGGACTGTCAATGATGACAAGGTGAACGTCGGGAGGTTTTGACAGGTGAGGTCAATGTACGCCAGAAGGGACAATAGGGGGATTTTCTAGAGACCGTGTTAGACAACCACCACGCGCATCACAATCTTCCATCGACTCACCTCCAAGTTTGTGTACTTTACGATACGCCGCAGATAGTCGACAACAGTGATGTTCGGGGGAGCCCTCGAGTGGAATCGGGTTAGAGCATCGGGTGTAAGAACCACCTGGTCATTGTGCTGACATAGCAAGTCGAGCATGTGAGCAATGAGAATGACCAAGATGTCTGTTGAGCAGTCGATAAAGGCCCAGGGAAGTTCTGGCTTATCCAATTCCACTGCTGCTGTCGGTGGTGTTGATGTTCCTGCAGTGTCCAGCCCGAGGCTACCAGTCGCCGACTCGGAGGGCTCGTTGGAGGTCGCCCCGCCTTGTTGGTCGGTCATGGCGGGGACGGGGTAGCAGCGGACGGGCGTTTACACGGCGATGGTAACCATGGATGAGGGGGGAGGAGACGTGCGGAGCGAGTGCAAAAGGTCAAAGAATAGCGAGGTCGTATTCCGTTGTTTGCGCAAAGCAAGGCTGGCAGTTGGTATGTCTATCCGATCTGGATCACAGATGTCGACTTGCAACGATGACGACGACGGCGACGACGACGGTCAAACGGTATGGAATTGATGACAGAAGAGCGGAGGAGACAAAGAACTTGGACCTTTGAGAGGGACCAGGCTGGTGAGCTATTCGAGATGAATGGCGAGGCGAACGAGCGCGCGCGGGGCAGACGGCGAGGGGATGTGAGGGACTGGGGGACGAGGGGACGAGTGTACGAGTGTGTGCACGGACACGAAACTGCCGATAATTTTACGACTCTTGAAAGGTAATGTGTAATGGACACTAGTGAGTGCGCCGATGACGGATATCGAGAGGCAGCGAGAGTGTGAACAAGAGACAAAGGTGGAGAAAGAGGGAGAGACAAGGGGAGAGAGAGAGGAGAGAGAGAGAGATGGGATGAGAGGGAGTGGTGGTGGTGGTGGTGGTGGTGGTGGTGGTGGTGATGATGATAGCAGTAGTGGTGGTTTGTTGAAACCATACAGCCATACAGCCATTGCAGGCAGCGAGTTCAGGTAAACTAAACTATTATTGGATACCCCGTTCCTAAAGGCCTCACCCCCCAGTATGGCTGGTTGCTTTGCTTGTGAACCGAATAGTAGTGTAGTATTTATGTAAGTAGTGCTAATCTTAATAAAAAACAGGGGCGGGATTAAGGAAAAACACCACACACACACAAATAACATTGGCTGACACGTGCGCAAAATTCCCATATTTCCATATATCATTCACACTAATAATACAATCCTTGTAACAAAGCAACTGAACAATACTAATGACTCGTATTGCTCTTCCTACATTGCATGCATTCATTCTACTACTGCACGTACGTGAGAGGGACAATGGAGCTTGTAGCGAGACACAGCAAAGCGAGTGAGAGAGAGAGAGGGAGAGTGAGAGAGAGAGAGAAAGTTGTCGAGGGAGAGTGAGTGGGGGAGGCCGTATCGGAAACATGTTCCTGTGCCAACTGATATGGGATTGATTGATTTGAATGGATATCTTCTTCATATTGCACGTTTGTTCTCGCGCTCCATCTCATTTTGCACTCTACTACTGATCATCCGTTTCCCAACCTGTCCATCTATCCATTGACAAAGAAGAGAGAGAAACTGAGAGAGAGAAGCGAGAAGAGCACGAAGGTGAAGGGAGATGTGGTGTTGGTGGTTTGCTGTGACAGCCTCGGTGTTCCAAGCAGTCAACTAATAATACTTACAGAGCAGGGTGACCCTTGCTTTGCTATTCTTTCTCCCTCTCGAGCTCGGCGTCTACCTCGCCACTCTCGCTATCATTTGACGTGTACTGATGTGGGGCCAAACAGCGGCTGCCAAGCTGACTATAACACGGCGCTTGTCAAGGCCTCTGGAGACGCAAGTGGCGTTCGGTGACGCGGAATCGATGTCATAGATGGATGCATACACGCTATTCCACACTATTCTGCCGCACCTGTTGCCAGTCCTTTACATCACACGGTTCTGCACCGCTGTGGCGTTGGACTGGATATCTGCCGAGATAGCAGCTAGGCTACAACCGATGTCGCACTTGTAAACGCTACCATGTCCCGCTTTGAAGCACGTCGACAAAATAGTAGCTCTGGCGACGCTGGCAGACCTCCCGTTCCGGGTAGATTGGGGTAGTGTGCGGGATATCCATTGAGAGCTGTAGGCAAGGCTATCCCCTGGACTATCGCACCAAAGAGAACCACCTTTTGTTGAGCTAGTAAGCTATTAAAGAGTGGGGCGCCACGGGACGGTAGGGCTCGTTGAAGTTTGAATGAGGAGCATGCCACTGATGATGGCGAGGAGCGGCGTTATGGTGGTTCGGTGCATGGTTCCCTTCGCACCCAAAGTCAATCAATAAAACAGTGATTGTAATAGAATGTAATACACTTTGCGCCCTTGATTAGTATATTTTTGTATATTTTTGTATATCCACGGTCCAATATCCGCCGCGCTCACCCGACACCCCAGTCACCACCACCAGTTCCCTCTCTTTTTTTCACACTTTTTCTTCATCCTTTCATTCATTCATCCACCTTTCATTCATCTTTACACACTCTGATCCATCTTCATCTTCATCTTCACCATCACACTTCTCTCTTCATCGCCATCTGTCCACCTCTCTCCCTCGACTCGACTCAACTCTCTATAGATATTTGTGTGAGTACTCGAAGTGTCCCGACTTGTACCCAAAGAGCAAAGAGCTATCGTCGAATTCAAATGATGTTTTAACACACACTGAAAATTATGAATTCCATTTCTTAATAAGAGTGGAGTCAGGCTTCAATTATAATCAACCCTGATACAAATACGACTTTGCTCGTTGCTCTCCCTTTCTCTCGTCTTACTCTATCAGACAGCTGACCGATTACAGATCTTATTATCTCTCGTTTTGCCCGATTAGTAGGGTGTAGCCAGAACGGTCGGAAGTGACTCCCGCTCGGATCGTGCTGGCTTTGCACAAGAATAGAATAGATCGGATGGATGACAGCGATGGACTCTTCTCATACGACATTGAACAACAAACGTGCGATATTGCTACATGACGTACCGCAGCATTAGCAAAAGTTTTTCTTCTTTTACAGCTCCACACTGACCGATCGTGACGACCGCAGCTTCATGCGCGAGGCCCCGAGGCCAAATAGGGGGCCTGCACAAAGAAGGGAGGGAATTGCAGCTGCAAGGACTGTGTGTGATCTGAGAGACAAGCTGCGTAGGCCGTCGGTCGAAGGTGGTGAAGCACCAAGTCAGCTTCACCAGACTTTCCGGTCGGTCACTCGGTCAGCAGTTTGATTTGGCCGAGGTTGTGCACATGGATATCTTACGTACTTGTGCCTTGGAGTCATCAACAAACTCGGCGCATGATCGGCCAGCTCAACCCCGATTGACGGTGAGCTCCACCACTACTCTACCACTGACTCTGATATGGAGTGGAATGTTATTCTGTTTGGCTTTGATCACTCGGGAAATAACATGATTTTGCCCGAGCCTGTAATCAGAGAGTTGCCGAGTCGGACAATCAATGAGCTGAGCGCTTGCTAGAAGCTCGACTGAAGGATGAAGGATGATGTCGAGAGCAGAGGGCCACGACACGAAGACGCTTCCACGTGTAGATTTGTCTGGTCAGCGTCAACGCGTTAACGCGCTGCATGCGCGCGCTGACACCTGTTTGGTCCTTGATGTTGTGTCAGTCGGTCATGTCCGAGTACTGTATAGGCGACGTGCGGGTCAGGCTGTGAGTGCTCCCCTTCTTGGTTTGGGTGTCTCCACTCAGACCTCTGATAGCCCCAGTGAGGACACTAGTGAAGCAAGTAAGCGCTCAACACGGATCGTGCACGGGTGCGAGTTTGCTCCGAGATCCGAAAGACGATGCCAGAACAGGGCCGAACTGGTATCTTGCCAGTGCGCTTGCAGGAATCGACGGCTTGAAGCGAAAGTGACCATGCGGACAAGTGTGGGCAGTTGGGCTGCAGTCAGGCCAGCAAGCGCTGATGCAGGGATCGCAGGGAGTGGCTATGGTGTACGGTGTATCATAAAGCCACGTGGCCATGTTGTGGCCATGTGGGGTCATCTGACTTTTGGTGCGGTAGTTCCGTGACGAGCGTGCCTAGCGCCCAAGCGCCATTGCGTTTGTTGCTTGCCGGCCTGCCTGCCGGTGGAGGTCGAGGCATGTTGCTCGCTTGATCGCGTTTACCACTCTGACCATCACCTCGACAGCTACTCATATCCATACCCGCATCCTCTTTTTCTCTCTCCTCCTCACTCTTACTCACTTCCCACCATTTTCCGCCGATCCCCCGTTCTTCGCACAATGGCTGTCCTGGACGCTCGCGCAAAGCTCTCGGCGCTGCGAGACCTCATGCGCGAGCGCAATATCGGCGTCTAGTAAGCAGCTACCTCTCCTGATGAGCGTCAACAGAAACTGACAGTGTCCAGCATCGTCCCGAGCGAAGATGCCCGTGAGCGCTGACCTTGTGCTTCTTGACATACATCTAACGCTACAGACTCCTCCGAATACCTCGCCCCGTGCGATGCGCGTCGCGCGTACATCACTGGCTTCACCGGATCCGCCGGCACTGCCGTCATCACCCAGACCGAGGCCCTCTGCTGGACCGACGGTCGTTACTTCCTGCAGGCCGCCAAGGAGCTTGGTGAAGAGTGAGTACAGCTTCTTGGTTTGCCCCTGTCGGCGGAGAGGACAGAGAGGACAAGGTTGTTGAGGTGGGCGGCACGCCTCCGCAATGCGGATCTGCCCCTCGAAAGTGTACTCCTCGTAACCGACGCATACTCAACTGCCTCTGTTCACGACGGACAGGCAGATACTATGCGTGACACCGGACTCTGGTTCATCTGAGCTCTGCCGTGGCTCCGACTCGACGAGTGGAGCACAGGCGGCGCGCGTCGCACTCGAGCAGCGACCTCTTAGGCTGCTCCAGCAAGTGACATGCCATGACTGGCACTGCGCCTGTGGTACTCACCTCCGACATGGCTTCACTGGCAGACTTCTACCCTCTACCCCTGCTGTAGCGCTAACCATCAGCTGGACTCTCATGAAGGCCGGCCTTCCCGAGACCCCGACCTGGACCAAGTGGCTCAAGGTAAGCGCACAGGATGACTACCGCTGACATGCAGGACATCGGTCCCACGACGCGTATTGGTATTGACCCGCACGTCATTGCCAAGGGTGATGCGGCTCCCCTTGTCAAAGCATTCGAGAGTGTTCCGTCCAAGGCCCTCGTCCCTCTCAAGGAGAACCTCGTTGACATTGTCTGGGCCAACGAGCGCCCGGCCCGCCCTGCCAACCCCATCTTCCACCTTGCGGAGGAGTACTCTGGCGAGAGTGTGTCGTCCAAGCTCAGCAAGCTGCGCGAGCACCTCGCCAAGGCAGGCTCGCCAGGAACTGTGATCACCAACCTCGATGAGGTCGCGTGGCTGTTCAACCTTCGCGGCTCGGACATCCCTTACAACCCCGTCTTCTTTGCGTACGCAATCGTCACCCCGCACGACTGCACGCTCTTCTGCCAGGGGGCGTCCGTCGCGCAGGAGGTCCGCGACTACCTCCAGACAAACCGCGTGGCTGTCCTCGACTACTCGCAGGTTTGGACCGCGCTCGAGAGCTGGCGCGAGCAGCTGAGCGTTGAGAAGAAGGCCGCCGAGGAGAAGAAGAAGCAGGAGGCCGAGGCTGCTGCCGCTGCCCCCGCCCCCGAGGCCCCCCCAGCCCCTTCCAAGCCCGAGGACGCGAAGCCTGCCAACCCGGACGAGGAGAAGATTGAAAAGACCGACAAGGTCATTATCGGCAAGCGCACCAGCTGGGCCGTTGTCGAGGCGCTGGGTGAGGACAATGTCGACGTCCGCCGCTCGCTCGTCGAGACGGCCAAGGCGAGGAAGAACGCCACTGAGGTTGAGGGATTCCGCCGCTGCCACGTTCGCGACGGCGCTGCTCTTGTTCGCTACTTTTCGTGGCTCGAGGAAGTCCTCAACAAGGGCGAGTCGTGGACCGAGTACGACGCCGCAAGCCAGCTCGAGAAGTTCCGCAGCGAGAACGAGCTCTTCAAGGGCCTGTCGTTTGACACCATCTCGTCGACTGGCGCCAACGCAGCTGTAATCCACTACTCGCCTGCCGAGACCGGCTCTGCTGTCATCGACCGCAACCAGATCTACCTCTGTGACTCGGGTGCCCAGTACATGGACGGTACGACCGACACGACCCGCACGCTCCACTACGGCACTCCCACCTCTCAGGAGAAGCGCGCGTTCACCCGTGTGCTCCAGGGCCACATTGCCCTTGACACCATGGTCTTCCCCTCGGGAACTACCGGTTACGTTCTCGACACGGTCGCGCGTCGCCCCCTCTGGGCTGAGGGTCTCGACTACCGGTAAGAACCGCCTCTTTGAACAATGCTAACTCCAGCCACGGCACCGGCCACGGCGTCGGCCACTTCCTCAACGTCCACGAGGGCCCGCAGGGTGTCGGACCCCGTGTCGCGTACAACGACGTCGGCATGGTCGAGGGAATGGTCATCTCAAACGAGCCTGGATACTACGAAGATGGCAAGTTTGGCATTCGCATCGAGTCGGTCGTGGTTGTGCGCAACGCGCAGACGGCCAACAACTTTGCCGGCAAGACCTACCTCGAGTTTGAGAACTTTACCATGGTAAGCTAGAGCTCAACGGGGTTCGCTGACGACCAGTGCCCGATCCAGACATCGCTCATGGAGCACTCGCTGCTCTCGCCCGCCGAGCGCACCTGGATCAACGAGTACCACGCCGAGGTGCTCTCCAAGGTCGCCCCCAAGCTCGAGGCGTTCGGCGACCAGCGTGCCCTCGCGTGGCTCAAGCGCGAGTGCCAGCCGATTTAAAAACAGAGAACGTCTGCAGAAGATTATGGGTTTGACTTGCCGCGTTGGGATGTATCGAATACCATACATAGTACGGAGGCTGGAGGCTGGAGAGTCAAAGCTGGCAGCTGATAGGAGCGCGGAGCTCTCGCCTCATCTAAGATACACATCCTACCTTACTGACCGTTCTTATGAACTGATCAGACTCACAACCAGACTGGCGAACCCTGGAGCTGCATTTGATCGCCACTCGCTCCACTCACCCTCCTCATGCTCATCACTCGCCTCCCTTACTCTCGGCCACCCTATTGGACCGACCCTGCACACCAAAAAAGGAACCATCCAGGTGTTATCCTAGATGCGTGACCACTGACAGGATCGAACTGCCGACCTCCGCATGGACTAGTACGCTGCTGCATATTAGTACGATGCTCTAACCAGCTGAGCTAAGCGGCCATGATTATGGGGTTGGCAGTGCCTGGATCGGCGGTTTCCGGATCGTCAGCGAACATCTGCGACGTATCGCGAGCTCAGAGCAGAGGGTGTGGCCATAGCACTGGAGTGGAAGGGAGCATATAGAGGGAGCTGGTACGCGAGAGTGTAAGGAAAGGAGGGGCTGCACAGAAGAAGCTATAAGGGCGATTATCAAGAACAAACTTCTAAACGAACGCTTGGATGAACAACAGTCTGCAAAGTGCCACAAGGTCTGATGATGGGAGTAGGAGAGAGAGCCAATGGGCCCTAAAGATAGACGTGTTCGCGGCAGCTCAGTGACAGCCAGTACCCGAGTACGAGATGATCCACTGCGGTAACTACACATAGTTGACCTTGATCCAGGTTCTGGACAGGAAGCGAGCGAGTGGCGGCCAAGAGCTGCCATTTGCCGGCTGTCTACCAGCTACTCTGAATATTAGGAGCACATGAGCACATGTGCGTTCCCGTATCTGTAGCAAACCGGGGCCTACTTCTAAAATCAAGACCGAGGCTCATATACGCCCCGGCAGGACAGACAACAAGTTGTGCGAGGGAAAAAAAAAAAGTCAAGAAATGACAGGAAATGCGAATAAAAGGTTCAGGAAAGATCCAAAACAAAACTTGGACTGTTCAGACAGCCAATATCGCCAGCAAGTTTCGATCCTGCGATCTCCAGGTGTCAAAGTATGAGCCTGGCGCCTTTCCACTAGGCCATAGCGATCATATTGTTGCCGTCGCCTGCTTGTACTTGGATTCGCGGCCCTTGGCAGTAGATGCTTGAAGTGAGAGGACAGATGTTAGGGACAGGTGACGCTACAGACGTCGTCGATGAGCCGCGCCTTGTTCCGAGTAGCCTCCCCTGCACAGTTGCCATCAGTAATACCGGCACCCATAAGTCAGACACCAGAGCCCAAGTATCGCATACAACTAAAACACCTGCAAGCTCCCTTGCACAAGGGGGTCCTTCCTCCTGCTCTTCCCCCTCTTCCTGCGCTTGTTCGCCACCATCCTGAGATCCTCGCCGTCGTGCACCTGTTTGAGCACATCGGACCACTCGGCCTGCACGTAGTCGTCGCCCCAGCCGCTTCCGCCGCCGCCACCCTGCGCCGGGCGGAATTTGCGGCCTGCACGGTCGCCGGAGCGGTACGCAAATGCTGTCCCCAGGATGTCAATCTCGATTTGCGGGCAGGTGGCGATAAAGCCCGCCATGTCGGGTTCGGCCCCTGGTTCGGCCACCGCAGAGAATGCCGGGAAGCGGAGGGTGAATTGCGTGCCGACCTTGGGAATCACGCGCACGCGCGAGTCTGTTCCAACTAGCCGGATGCTCCCCGCGGTCTCCTCGATTACGAGACCGGAGATACCGACGAGCGAGGCGTTGCGGGCCGCACGCACAACGAGCTTCGCGCCCGTCAGGTCCGCCTTGACGAGCTTGCTCTGAAGCGCCTCGGGGGAGACACCAGGGAGGAGCGACGGCCCCCGTGCAGACGTGGCTACTGGTGTGCCGACAGGCGGAAGGTTGCAGAGCTGGGCCATGTATCGGACATGCAGGTAGTGCACGGGAACCAGCGACGCGTAGCTGCTGTCAGCTTTGGGTGGGGACAACCAAGCTGACTTACTCAATCCTCGTTTCGGGGCTGGTCACCGCCAGATGTTTACGCTTTCGCCTCCCCAGTGTCACGCGCTCAGCCTCCTTCTTTGCCTGAGCTTCTCGTGCCGCCGCGCGCAGTGTCTCGTCGCCCCGGTTCTTCTTTCGACCGGACACGAGCGAGGTCGCGCTGCTCGATCCCGGGATGTCCGTAAGCATCACCGTCTTCCCACTCAGACGCGCATTATACGTGCTCGCATCGAGTTCAAGAACAGTGGGGAGTGAGGTATCGCTCGATGTGAGCAACGGCGCAAGCGGTTTCTGTTCGGGTTAGCTGCGGTATGTTATTGCGGTGGAGAACGCACAGAGACGGCAGTCGCGAGCGGGCGGTACAGGTCTGTCGGAGCCGGAACCGACGGCACAGCACTTCCTTCCCGTGATGCTGGTGTGCCCTGTCGTGATGATGAAGCTGATGCCATGGTAATGGGGTTGTTGGTAGAGCGAAGTTCAGATGGTCGACGATAACAAGCGTCAGAAGGCCCAAAAATCCAAGATTCCTCATACCTCCACTTTTAGTGCGGGGCAAAAATGCTTCCGCTCTCAGCACTGGTGGCACAACGCCGATCTGCACTTCATAGTACCATACGCATCTGCATGCAGCCACGCAGCTATAACTGCAACCTAACACCGACAAGAGAGTCCTCGGCGTGCAGACGGTCAAAAACTCAAGCCTCGTGCGGGGCTCGAACCCGCGACAAAGGGATATCTTAGGTATAAAAGTCCCACTATCTACCAGCTGATATAACGAGGCACGCCGAGGCCGGCTCACAGTTCCGGAGGCCGCGGGAGGAAAGAGCGATGGCGACGTCACAATGGACACTGTGAGCTATGCCGTTTGGAGATGTGCCACCCAGTAAGTGAAGGCTGCCGTGGAGGATGACGGTGTCAGATTATCATCGCCAGGCTTACCTTGGCCATCGCCCGATTTGATCTCTTCTTACTCGGGTAGGTACCGTTGCGGTGAAATGACCTCCTTCTCTTGCAACGTCAACATGAAGAATCATACAATGGACACATGATCTATCCACCGCCTCTAACCCTGTCACCTCTACTCGAAGCCCTTCACGGTAGCGTAATGCCGCATTACCCCAGCGCCGATGTACCACATGATAGTAGCAGGTCTCCAATCTCTTCTTCCCAGCCACCAGATGTTCTAAAAAGGTAGAGATGCATCCTTCTCCCCGCTGTTCCTTCTAGCCGACTCGAACGACTGACCTCGACATTACTAGTGTCGCGCTCTACCAACTGAGCTAAGAAGGAGTGGTGACAGATTGCTCTCCGCCGCTCCGACGCCGCTCCACTGCTCGGTGGATGAGGAACGAGAAGGAGAATCCGTACTGCTGCCAGCCGTATGCATCTTCGGCTGACGAGGAGCCAAAACAGGATAGAGGAAGAGGAGCTCTGGATCAAGCTCTCGGATGAACGGTCCATCGTGGTACGGATACAGAGTTTCACCCCTCTCGAATACCTCGCCACTTGCACGCTTTGTGGCAGCCCTGTCCGAACAATCGTCTCGATCTAGAATGAAACAAACCGACGATCCAGAATGCTCAAAGCTACGTTCCAAACAATTTATCTCGCACCCGTTTCCCTTAATCTCTCATGACCCAATAGACGATTGCAACTGACCCGTCACAGCTTCGAATCTCGACTGCAGATGCCACATTTCGAGGCACACCAGGGGTGGTCCCCCACCATGAACCTACATCCCGTCCATGCCTACTTGACTCGTGTGATAGATTTCTGACGCTCGACCTCGCAAACCAAACCCAAACAGGCTCTGTATACACTCGTCACTTGCTCCCTCTGAAGAGCGGCGCCGTCAGATGAGATGTCCGAGGGAAAATTCGGCCCTGTGGCACTCGTCTCGCACCATCCCCAGGGACGAAAAGCTGATCCATCCCAACTGTCAGAACTGCCATCGTCAACTCCTTACTTGCACCTATCTCGTCCTGTACATACATACCGACACCTCCGCCTCGTATTCATTCATGCCTCGATTCTGTTGGCTGCATCCCCACATTCCCAGGCGACGAGCATGCAGGGCAAATCGAAACGACGAACGCGGTTGACTTGTTTACTATTCAGTCAATTTTTTACAGCTTCTTCGATCGCCAGCACTGTTTCTCGATCTGTCCACATCGCGAGACAGAGACGAGCGTGGCAAGACGATTTGGCGGGGCTTCCACAGTGTCACGATCCCCCCGACCGATCAACGACACTAGCGCACAATGACGACCAAAAGTGGCGCGGGGCCATCCCAGTCAAGTGACACGCCAGCACCCGCCTCGCCGTTTGGTGGTAGGTTGTCTACATGTAACCTTGCCAAAGACTAACTTCCCAGGAGCTTCTAGCTCTTCACCTTCGAAGAAGAAGCGGAGGTCAAGGGGAAGACGGAGTGATGTCGCGAGCTCGCCCGCTAGCATTCTCGTTTCCGACTCTGAGCCTGAAGGGCCAAGCGACGCTGGCGATACCACATCCCAGCCGAGTTCGTCTTCGTCGCAGCGGACATCACATCTCCCAAGCCCCCGAAAACGCAAGCACAAGCAGAAATCGCAGAGCAATACGGATGAATGTAAGCAGGTCGGTCTCGCACGCCGCTCACACCCAGCGGTACCCGTCCACACACCGCAGGCAGCCGATACACCAACTCCTTCGCGGCTCCCCCCTCTATCTGGTCTCGCGCACCCCATCGCCACTCCCTCTGACAGCCCCTTGGCAGATTCCAGCCGTCGGCGGAGGAAGAGACAGCGGAAGAGCCTTGACACTGGTGACAGTAAGTCCAACCCGAGGATTCGCTCACACTGTGCAGCGAGCTTCGAAGCCGAGCCGGAAACACCTACGCGTGGGACGATGCTACCCCCATCCACACTCTCCGACACGCTTCCCAGCGCTCAACCACCGGCCCAGTCGTCCTTTGTACCCGACTCGGTGTCGCCCGATCACAGTGTAGAGCCCAGTGAAGAAGTGGAAAGCGTCCAACCCTCGACAGGTGCTAGCGGTGCCACATCAGGATCAGGCACGTTGCCACACACCGCCGCCACGCTACCCCTGCCGGCCGCGAGCGTGGCGTCTAGCAGCTACTCGTCTCCGCCGACAGTGTCCGTATCGTTGCACGAGGACGACAGAGCCTCCGGGACTTCTGGGCGTCAGGAGAGTGATGACTACACGGCGCCGACGCTGCCTTTGGACTTGAGTCAGCTCGAGCCTCCGTCGACCGAGTCCTTGTTGCCGCTCGTCAGTCGCCATGCAACACCAATTGTCGCTCCCCCTCCCACTCGCCCACCTCGGCGCTCAAACCTCGCACTTCCTCCCGCCTGGATTGGCGGAGACAGCAGCCCAACGCCACGCGAAGGTCCTCGGCAGATCTTCGATGGTGTTGTCATACCTGTTCGGTCGTCGTCGCCGTCGCGGCCGCCGAGGCACTCGACACAGCACAGGAGCACGCACAGCCGCCAAACTGTCGAGGAGCTTCAAGCCACCGCCACTGAGGACAGGTTCACACTGCTGTACGATACCCCTCGCGTGGTCGTCTCTTCCCCACCAGCAAACGACCCGCTAGCGCTCGGATCTCCCCTCTTCTCTGCCGGAACTGGAGGCGCGCGTCGCACCAGTCCCCGCTGGAGTGTGCTCTCGCTGACACCCGAGGCTGCCCAGCCGTCCATCCAGGTAGAGGCAGAGATACGGTCGCCCATTCCTGCAAGTGACTTTTACGGCGGGTCACGAAGTAGAGTTGCGGCTTCCCCGGCAGCACCCTCGACTGCCTCTTCGACTGGCTTCTCCACTGGCTTCTCGGATGCCTCACCTAGTTTCGATCGTTCCCACACGGCCTTTGGCACGCTACCTCCTACCCTTCCTCCGCCACTGTCGCCAGATGGCAGCGTAGGAGGCAGCGAGACGCTCGGCACTCCACTTCTCACCCCACGAACGCAGGTGACAATCACCCCGGCCGAGTCGCGCCAATCGTACGCCATCCTCTCAGATTCCGAGGATGAGGACGAACGCCACCGGCACGACGACGAGTCGAGTGATGAGCTGGATGAGGAGTCTCCCGAAGTAAATGAGGAAAGGGACGAGCTTGACGACGATGCCATCGACGTTGACGAT
This sequence comes from Apiotrichum gracile, assembly GCA_001600335.1. NCBI lineage: Eukaryota > Fungi > Basidiomycota > Tremellomycetes > Trichosporonales > Trichosporonaceae > Apiotrichum > Apiotrichum gracile. The sequence continues at coordinate 39,854 of BCJO01000004.1, read as the reverse complement.
AATGGCAATCGCTCCGACGCTGGGAGCGACTTCCGGCCTGGGCCTCGCGACAAGACGGATGGCTCACAACCAGCACCGGTGCGCAGTCGACGCGTTCGACACGGTCAAGGCCACTACTGCGAAGACTCGGAGGAGGACGAGCTGGATAGCACCACCGACGAAGAAGAGGACGAGCTCGATGAGTCGGAGATTGACGAGTTGGACGATTCGGACATCGACGAGCGTGAGGACGACGACGACGACCTTCGGAGTCTAGCGCGAGACATGGGTTCCGGTTGGGATGGTTCGGGAAACGATGATGGAGACGACGACAGAGACCTAGGTGGGGAAGGGGCCACGACCGGAGAAAGAGGAGGCGATGAAGCTGGTGAAGACAGACGAGGCGGCGGACCGGGCGATGCAGACGGAGACGCAGACGACGAAAACGACCACGGGGATGCTGCTCGGAAACGAGCCGAGGAGAAAGCCGCTTTGGACCTACTTGTGGTGCTCTGCCGCGCCAGAGACGAGCGCCGCAAGCGCCCATCGCTCGGGTCTGGGTTTGACGTGAGACGGCCTGTCAAGGGGTTTCACCTCAGTTCAGACGGCGGCCTGGAGAAGCTGTCGATCCGGTACCAGTTCCTGCGCGAGTTGGTGATAGGCCCCGTTGGCGTGCAGCACTTTATCGGCTCGCCAAAGGGCGGGGTGCGACCCCGTCTCCAGGCCCACCACGTCCGCCCGCTGCGCAATCTCCTCGAGGGCCACTCCGAGTATTGGACGGTTCACGCCTCGCACGCCACCAACCTGGTCTCGCCTGATCCGTATGTCTGTCAGAGGGTATGGTGCTGACCCACAGCGACATTGCCGCCCGAGCCGTCAACGACATTGTCATTGAGATGGAGAACTGTAACCGGCTCAACATCCCGACGCTGTGTATCCAGTAAGCATCTTTTTATTGGGCATTATGCTCACGTGTAGTCTCGGCGAGGCGCCCGCCTCCGAGCTCGAGGACAATATTGCGCGGGTCGTTTTGAGGATTCAGACGATGCTGCGGAAGGTTCCTCGTGTCCACCTGGCGATCGAAAACATGGTAGGTCACTGGAGGCCTTGGTCTTCGCAGCTTACACTGTAGGTTCGCCGCAGCTCAAAGTGCCACGGCGCCTGGGGCCTGACGGCAATCAAGGAGATCATGACCCGCGTAGACTCGCCGCGAGTAAAGGCGTGTGTCGACATCTGCCATGCGTACATTGCGCACTACGACTTTCACCAGAAAGAGGCGGTGGACGAGTTTGTGCGCGACCTAAAGGCGTTTGGACCGAATGGTGTGGCGGGGTTTCACGTCAGCGACTCGTCCACTCTGCACGGCAGGTCGTGTGACGGGCATGCCAAGTGAGTGCAGAATTCTGTATATAACTGACATCAGTATCGGAAGGTGAGACCCGACACCCACTTACCGGCCCACTAACCATTCAGCGGCTTCATCTCTCTCGACGTCTTCCGCCGCGTCCTCCGCGATCCCGACTATCTCGGCAACATTCCGTACTACCTCGAGACTCCCAACTACACGAGCATCCGACCCACAGACCACGAAGAGATCGGGAGGATGGAAATCGAGCGACACTGCCTTGAATGGGACTTTCTCGAAACCATCATCCGCCTTCCGGACGTCAATTGGGACGATGAGCGAGCCAAGGTGGAGCGGAGCAAATACCGCAAGGAGCGAATGAAGCCACAGGACCAAATCCGCGCCTTGATTAAGCGCTTGAGCGACAAGGGGCTTCGCGCGGGTTTACTGAAACAATGGGAATCCGACGTCGACCGTGCAAGCTCCCTTCGGCGCCAAGTCGTACTTGCCCAACGAGCGCTCAAGGGCGAGAAGAATCGCAAGCCACTTGGCCCTCGTACCTCCGCAGAGATGCTCGCGATGACGGAGAGCCTCGAGTTAATGGGTGGTGAAGACGGCGTTATTCCTGTAGAGGTCGGCAAACGATACAGTCTTCGACGCCCAGTCAGCGATCCGGTACAGCCTGCCAAGCATCACGCCGCCTTGGGGGGCTGCCCCGCGAGATTACACGAGTTTGCTGCTGCCAATATCGCCACAATCACGAGTCGAAACCGGGCTGCCTTTGTCCATGAGGCTTCTACAGCTCCTCAACGCGGTGGGGGCGGCGTCATGTCACGGAGAACACGCAGTGGAGTTGTATTTTAGTACTTTTTAGTCTCAGGTTGTCGAGGTGAATTGCCCTAATAATCAGTAGTAGGATGTAAGAAGGAGCTGGTTAGCACATATCATTACATCCGGACATCTAGGCTAGGTGTGCACGGGCTGCACGTCGGGGACGTCGAAGCCGGCCCAGCGGCGCATGGTGGGTACGTCGACGACACCCTCGCTGCCCTCGGCAATGCACTTGATGATGGCGTCCGCGACGTGGTCGACATGGATGGGGTGTGTAGCAAAGTTCTCCGCCGCGCGGCCAAGGAAAGAGTCTGGCTTGAACGGCGGGTTCAGCTGAAGGCGGTCGTGCAGGCCGGCAGTGAGCGAGATGGCGAATGCCGGCAAAGTCGACAACGGGCGAATGTGAGCGTTGTACATGAGCCCAGGACGCATGATGACGGGGTGCACGTCGGTTCCGAGGCACCGGCGCTCAATCTCGGCCTCGGCCTCGCGCTTTGAGGTAATGTAGCGCTCGGGGACGACCGGGAGAATCGAGTTGGCAGCCGAGACGTAGACAAACTGACGCGATGGGCGGGCCGCGGCGGTGCCAGACGTCTCAGGCGTCTCAGGCGTCTCAGGAGTCTTCAGCATGGTGTCGAGTACCGAAAGTGCTGGGGTAAGTGAGCGTGTGTCTCTAGGTAACAGAAGGAGCAGTGGGGCAGCTGCCGACCGGTACGAGGCAGTTGGGCCACCTCACTGGGCAGCTGCTACTGGCAACATATGATCCGCCGTCGTCCCTCATGCACTGCTCCAAGCCGTTCCCCAACGATAAAGCCAGCTGGAGTGGGTATCCTCCGCCACAAATGTCACTCCGAGGCGCTCATGCCCCAACAAGATCCAATATGAGATTGAGACTCACCACTATCCCGGTTCATACCCTCGTACCCGCGCCTCCTCTCCTCGGTCGTCTTCATCGGGTTGTCGTCGCCCTTGAGACCTCCAACCAGTGCGCGCGCGACGCCAAAGGGGTTTCCCTGGGCGACAGCGCGCTTATACCCCGTGTCCTCGAGCAGGATACCGAGGGTGTGCACAACTGCGCTGGCCCCGCCGACGAGCGACGCGTAGCTCGCCGGCTCAAACGCCGACGCCTTGTGCCACTTCACCGAGTCGACCCATTTCGGTGTGTGGCCTGCTGGTGTCCTGAACGCTTGCCCCGACGACCTAGCGGGTGAGTGACGAATCTACAGGTGGTACTCACGACATGGAGCTCACGTCCCAGCCGCGCGAGACGGCTGCTTTGCACACAGCGGAGCCTGGGGTCAGAAGCCTTGGCGGTAGAGCACTCACCCAGATAGCCATTGCCTCCGACGACAAGAAGGCGGGGTACCGACATGCTGCGTGAGAGTGATAGTCTATTGTTGTTGTTGTTGTCGGCCGTGGTCGCGAAGATATGGCCGATTTCGTTGAGGTTCGGATGGTAATGTCCCCCGACTTTCCCACGGTCGGAAATACCTCCACCACACAAACCCAGCAGTCGCTACGCTGGTGAGCTCACACCAGCATCCCTGCAACCGCATCTGCTCAGCCTCATGGAAGTATTATCATGTCTGTACAATCTACAAAGTGGTGTTTACTCTATTCTTCCGGAACGTACGGAGTGATGAGCATCTTGCTAAACTCCTTGAGCCTGTCGACGCCGCGAACCTCTTCAGTGAGAAGGGGCAGCTTGACAATGTGGAACGTGTCCTCATACAGATCGTACGCCTCGCGGAGGTACTTCTGCTGCATCTTATACCGCACCGAGCACTGCTGGCAGTTGTCCGCCTTCTTGGGGAACAGCAGCTGGTTGACGACAATGTTGTGCGTGTCGATCTCGTACTTTGTGAGCTCCTGGATCAGGCGCTCGGTCTCGTAAAGCGAGAGGAACTCGGAGATGCAGACACAGACGAAGGTGGTGAGCTCCTGTTGTTGCGTTAGTTGAAGCTCTGCTGAGAGTGGGAGTCGGTATTACTTACGGGGTCCTTGAACTGGGTGTTGACCTCGGTGATGATCTCACGCATCTGCTCGAGCTTGGCGAACATATCCTCCTGGGGAGCACCACCGCCGAACATGGACGACATCTGGGGGTGTCAGTGGGGCCCAGCGTGCGGGGATTCTACGACTCGCTCACCTGCTGGAGCATGGGACCGAAGCGTCCGCTCAGTTGCGAAAGCTTGCCGAGGGCCTTCTCGAGGACGGAAGGGAACGAGAGGAAACGGAGAGTGTGGCCGGTGGGGGCAGTGTCGAAAACGATGACAGAGAACTCCATCGACTTTACGTGCCTGGTGGTCAGCAGTGATCCAGCGGCCGGCAACTCACTTCATAATCTCGGCGAAGCCCATGGCCTCGTCAACACCGGGGATCGCAAACGCAAGGTCTTGCATCATGCCGCCCATGCCACCCGAAGCGTCCGCTGTTCGGTGTAAGAGTGCGATCTCGGTCATGCTGGACATTCTCTACTCACAGGACTCGATCATCTCCTGCAGGCTCGAGTTGGGGTCAATCTCCATGGCAAAGAGGTTGTCAAAGCCGTTGACCTTGGTGGCATCCTTGCCAAACTTCTGCGAGAAAGCGTCCGACAGGTTGTGCGCCGGGTCGGTCGACTATAGGTGTCAGCAATGAGTAAGCAGCAAGCAACGGCGTCCGTCGCTGAGAAAGAACGATCAATGCAATTTCGCAGAGCCAGCACGTCTGTCGCTGAGAACACAAGGCTTTCGAAATGCGGGATCGCGTTCTCGACTCGACTGATCGATTTCGCCCTCCTCCGCTTGGCGAGCGCGACACTCACGATAAGCAGCACACTCTCGCGGACAGCAGCGAGCTGAACAGCAAGCGAACACGAAGTAGTAGTCTTGCCGACACCACCCTTACCACCTGCGACGTTAGCGGTTATGGTCTTTCTGGATGCAGGGTAAGGGAGGAGTGCGACCCCAGGCGATAATGCTTTGCGGGCGACGGGCGACCAGGACGGGTCCACTGGCACCGAGCAGCGCACTCGACAGCGCGTCTAACGTCATAGGACCCAGTCGCAGCTATGCCCCGCCCGCTTAGTACTGTCTGCAGGCCGTCTCTCGTCGCATTGGACCTCCACTGCGGCGCTTCCGCATCTCTGATATGTTCACTCACCGCAGAAGATCCACTTGAGGCTCTTCTGGTCCAGGATGTTCTGGAGGGTGGGGTCGAGGGCTTCAAAGTCGTCGGACATTGTGAAAGAAAACAAAAGGTGAAGAGATGGAGAAACAAGTAAAGGACGATGGTGAAGAGAAAGATGACGATACGACGACGACAGCGAGACTGTCAATAATCCCAGACACGCACAGAGCGTCATTTGTCGACCAAACGAACACGCCAGCAACAACTGGCTCTGGCATTAGGTCACGTGACACGGGGTCTCCATAACAAAACCCACTCGCTTGCTCGCTCGCTCGGCCTGCTATGATTCTCTTCTGCTCCACATCCTCATATGCTCCATTGAGCGGCAAAGATAGGCCAGGCAAGCATGGGCAGGATGGATCCCTTGCTCGACAGTGCATAGTAGATTCTCCCCGTTAGGTTATGTGGCAGTGCGGGTCGCGAGCGTTGACACTATCATGACTGCCTTTCTTCTACTCTGACTTCCTTGGGCGTCCGACGCGACGCTTTGGCGCCTTCAAGCTCTGGGCAGTATGACGCCCAACACCGCAGAGCCAAAGGAGACTATAGTGTCAGTGTTTTCCACGCCAATCACCTACCGGACAGCGATGAGGAGGGCGGTAATGTCAACGTTTCCGTGAATCAGTTGCGTCCAGGTAGCCGGGTTGAGGAGGATCTCGCGCGGGAGCGGAAGGAGGGTGAGAATGATGCTGGTAGTCAGTAGACGGTTGAGAGGCATAGATCGCTATAAGGGTCTGTGGCAGGCGAGACGTGCCACAGAAGTACACATTTTACGCACTGAGTAGCCTGCCATTGTCAGCCTTCGCTTCAGTGCCGCGTCAGCTCAGCTCACATCGGCAATACCAAGAGGAATCAGGAGACGAGTCATCAGTCGCTCCTGCTGCTCCATGTCTGTAATGGTGTACTTGAAGACGGGGAGGAGTGAGAGCGAAACCATGGCGAGGACGAGGAAGCCTGTACGCGTTAGTAAGGTGGGGTGTTTCGGGGCCAGCCTTCCATCCCCTCGTCTTCGAGCCACATCATATATCGCGACCACTTCATGTCCCGTTGCTGTGCCAAGATGAATGTGGCCCTTGTATCCACTCTCTTGTCCCACGCCCTTGCGTCTACTACCGCTAATTTCCTCGTCCGCTCACTTCCTCGTCTCTTCAACTCGACTCACAGTTACCCAGTCCACCGACCAGCATCTGACCACGCACGGTTCCGCCCATCACAGACGTGAACGACTCTACTCCCTCGGGGAGCATGTCGGCGGCATACACCTGCGGGCGGAAGATGGCATATCCTGCGCCAAGGATGGATGAGATCTGATGTGAGTAAGACCTCTTGAGATATGGCTCGGTGGGAAGTCCACCAACCAAGACTCATTGGACGCAACGTACAGGCTCAAACAGCCAGAAAAAGTAGTAATAGTGCGCGGGGATGGTATCCATCGTTGCCTGCTTTCGTGGATGGTATTCTAGTAGATGGATGGTATGCTGTATGCTCGATGAGATGATGTCTGATAAGAAATGTCTGGAATGTGAGACATCGTCATGGATGAGCCAGCCATCGTCGGTCAAACCCGCATCTCGCGAAAATACCACCGAGAGGTGATGATCTCATCGTTCATCAAACATCCAGCTGCATCCAGACCAGGTTTCACGTGGCTTACCCACTATCCATGTTCTTTCTACGTTCTGGACGATCTGGGTCTGGACCACCCTTTCCTTACTGCATGAACCATCTTTCAACTGGGAGAGGTTCATGCAGTATGGTAAGGTGGGGGGTTTTGTTGTACTGTAGCTGAAGTGTTTCCTCGTGGTGCCCAGGCTTTGCGGTGTCTAGGCTTCTGGAGGGCTAACGTGCGCAGTGGCAGCTCAACCCAGTGGGTCCAGTCTTGATTGCAGTGTCTGATCAGCTTCATCCATCTGGGATGTCCCCCTGCATCTCTCAAGCCTCCGCCTATCAAGACTCAGCTCCCAGCGACTGTCTGTGCTGTCGCTGACGGATAGTCGGACACCCATTCTGGGCCTCATTCGCTTCACTAACTTCATGCAGAGCCGCCCGATGTGCGGAGCAGAGCTGAACCTCATCGCCCCGAGCCACGGGTCCCTGCACGTATCGTGTGGTGTATCCCCGCTTGGCGCTAGCTTCCCTGCAATTGTGGCCTCTGAAAGTCGCTCACTGACACATCCTTCGACGTCCCCCGCCCTCGTACATGGCGCGCTGCACATGACAGAGAAGCCAGACCAAGACACTGCACTTCGCTCGGGCCGCTTTAACACAGGGAGATCTGCTTCTGTATGGGCGTTTTTAGCCATCTTCGTCCTGTGGTTAGAGTAAGCACAACATTCGAAATTAGCAAAACACACGGCCCGTTCGGATCTTGCGGTAGTTGAGATACATATGCTCCACAGAAGGTGTACAACGACGCGAGACAGTGTGTGCAGGTTGAAATTGAATGGGCGAGTTGGTCATTGACATGGTTGTGGGCGTTTCAAGAGTGCAGACAGGCAGGATCTTGCACAATGTCGGTGGGAACTGGGTTGGGGGATATCGGCACTGGTGTGAAGAAGAAGCGAGAGAGGACGAGGGGACAAGGCGTATGCAAATCGAGAGATCGTGTGGGGAAGGAGTATTAGGGGGATAGGGCAGAAGGAGCTGGGTTGGCAACCACACGGACCTCGCGCAGGGATAGAGGTAGTGTTGACGATATCCTGTAGCCGAAGATTTTCTTGGCTCTGAGGCCTTGGTCGTCGCAGGGTTGACCTCGGGTCTCACCATACGATGCCGATGCCGCCGGCGGCAGGGAGGACTGGGATGGACGCCATAGACGCACGTCCGATACGTGCGCGCGTGGTCCTTTTGTTTTGTTGAATGCAGAGAAGGGGAGAAATGTCATGTCTAGGCTGGTGTCAGTCGCATTCCAGTGCGTTTGTCACACCACTCACTGGTTGGACAGCAGCTTTGTTGCCGCATGTCGTGGGTTGTTCCGGTTCTATATTATCGGTGCGCTTCGCTTGCTTGCGCTTTCGTGGACCTCGCTTGCTTTAAGCGGAGGCGCGCTTCTTGTCCTTGCCCTCGTCCTTGAGCACAAGAGGGTTGACGCCCTTGAGTCCGTCCTCAAACCCACGGTTCTCCTCGGCAGCTGCGCGCGCCTGCTTCTTGAGCTCAAGCACGCTAGCTTCGGAGTCGGGGTAAAGTGGGAGCTCGCTGTCGGCCGAAGCCGCGGATCCCGTCTTCATGTCCTTGGTCGCGTCCTTGGCCGGAGCTGGCGCCTTGTTCTCGATGGCCGCATCGTGAACCCCGCGTGCCCCCTTGATCGCCTTCATCTGCTCGTCGAAAGCGTCCTGGTCAACAGCAGGCGTGGCCTCGCTGCCGGTGCGGAGCATGAGACGGCATAGGCCGCGGGATGGCGGCGCGTACGCGGCAACGGAGGAGGGGCGGCGAGAGATGGCGGAACGGAGCAGAGAGCGAGCGGGGGTGAGCATGAGTGGTGATATAAGAGTGGTGAGTGGTGAGTGGTGAGTGGTGAGTGGTGAGTGGTGAGTGGTGAGTGGTGAGAGTGAAGAGTGGAGAGTGGAGAGTTGTTATGGATGTTGGAGTGGAAGTGATGGATGTGGTTGTCAAGTGAAAAAGTCGAATGAATGAATGAATGATCTTTGTCGCGTGAGTGAGCCAGTAGTGAGCCGTGAGTGAGTTTGGTCTTTGCTTTTTGGCAGAGAATGAAAAATGTGGAGTGAGTGGAAGAAGTGAAAATTATTAATCAGAAAAAATCAATATTACAAACACAATTGTAATAGATTCTAATAGCTGATATTAATGGCAATGCGGGGTAACTTGATCCCACATGTGCAGGGGTGGGTGAAAGCCGATTGCCGAGCAAGAAGATTTGCTTCCGTCTACCCTTTGTCACTTTGCCACTAGCTCCTTGATGGTCATCATGCTTTCATGCATATCATATCACAAGACCAGTCAACGGGGGACGGTTACCTCCGAACCTGTGACCTCGGCAGATGGGACAATGGCAAACGTGAACATTCTAGTTGGCTCGTTGGCACATTAGAATGAGAACAAGTTTACAGTTTGACATGTGGCCACGTTACCCCACATGGCCCCAGGTTCATTACCCCGCAAACCCCACAGCCAGCGCCACATGGGTGGTTGGTTGCCCCGGCCCGGCACCGCTCGGCACGGCCCCGCGGACGGACCATGGATCAAGCTCCGTTGAGAGTTGCTCCAGCATCGAAACAGTTCTAAGGTATTTATGTATTATTTAATGTTGATTAATATATATTTATATCTGTATTTTTTGGCATTTTCGTCCGTCCTTGCTTCTAATCGGGCCGACCGTTGGAACTCGTTCGTTCCCCATTTGCACTGCATGGCCCAAGACCTACCTCCCGCGGAACAACTGCCACTAGAACGCTGTTCATACCGTCGGGGTTGACAGACCAGCGGAAAATCAGCTCCTAGCCGGGGTTGCAGACCGAGGGGAGAAGGCTGGGCGGCGCGATACACAGCTGTACAACCGGAGCATATGTAACTGTACCAAGGCCCGCGTCAGCGGCCTGTTCTTCACACAACGCAGAAAGGCTGTTTGTGCTGTTTTATGTTTGAGAATGTGCACCGGATGGACGCTCGGTCTCAGCCATCTAATGAATGTCAGAGACAGTGACGAGTGCCTTTACTATATGCTGTCCCGTATCTCCCTCGACTCTCGGGAGCGAGACATCTCCTGCGGGGCAAGCAACGCTCGGCCAATCACTACGACGGCACGATACGGTGACACGACGGAGCCGAGATTGCACGCCGAGTGTGGCTTCTCCGGCGCAGATCGCTGATTTCGTTTGAGATGACAAGGGCAGCGCTTACCTATGTCCCAACCGACCGACCGCGGGGCTCGCTTTGAATGTGCGTGGCCTAATGTCCCCCCACATAACGGCATCCAGGCTGTCGAGGACTGAGACCCATGTCTCGATAGACCCTTGTCGGAGCTACTCTTGGTGTGACGCGCCACGGACACGCCCTTGCGCCTACGCCGCCACAGCCCACAACCCGCAGGCCATACACTCGCTAAATGTTCGCTCGCATCTTGTAATTGTTCAATACCAAGGAGTCACCCCGTACGCGGTTATGTTTCCGTATTGACAACTGTACCCATACAGGTACTGAATGATGCATAAGGGGTAGCACAGCTTATAGGTTAATACAGGTGTTGGCTCCTTGAACCCTTCCGCCGGCTTGGCTTCCGCCTCTTCCGCGTCTTGTTCCAAAGGAGAGATTGGGGGGGGAGGTGGGGTAACCAGGGCAGGCAGGGCAGGCGGGGCAGGATAGTAGATGTCGATGAAGTCTCCGGTCCTTCCACAACCCTGCCAGTTGGCATTCAGTACTACTGTACTGTACTGTACAGTCAGTACAATGCAAAGTCACACGGAGGCAAAGTTGGCTTCTTCCATTGTTAAGGAAATATCTGCAACACTGTATCGGTGTACCGGGTTAAGCCCAGAGGTTCACCAGCGTGGCGGGGTGACGTCGTTGACATCTCGGCATTGACTGGACGCGTCCCTTGGCACGCAAGAGGCACGCCAGTGGACATCGGTAGCATTTCGGAGTTTCACCATGAACGAGGACAAAACGAGAGGAGAAGAAGAGGAGTAGTAGTAGAAAGGCCAGAGGAGGACAGGAGAGTGGAGACGGAGAGATGGAGAGATAGAGAGACAGAGAGAGACAGAGAGAGACAGAGAGGGAGAGGGAGAGGTGGAAGAGACAGGAATCGCTAGGAAAACGATGCAGGAGATTTAAAACAACCTTAATTTGGTTTCGTACCTTTCATTTGTCGTTGTTGTTTATTCGGTTTGTTTATGGTCGGCCTGCGTCTCTCTCTTCTCGTCTTGTGGTCGTCTTGTCGTCTCGGTCGTTCTGTCGTTTGTTTATCTTCATGGGCACTGCTGCTTCTCGTAGACGTCGTCACCGGTAGTGCTCATTGTTGATGATATTGTGATCGTCGCCACACATTCTTGTCCAAGATCATCGTACTGTGGTTTCGACCTGAAAGCACTTGCAAGCGTATGCACGGCGGTACCGTATGCTACACAGAATGAAGAATGAAGAATGAAGAGCCGCTGGAATAAAAGAGTTACGTACATGACGGCCAACGGGGAATGAATGCATTCCGACGGGGCGTTCTCTGTCCCTGTTTCCAAAGGTGCCACCTGAACACACCGATGCTAAGCGTTTCTCTCCCTACTGCTCTCTCCTGTATAGTCCACTGTGCACCAAGTATGCTCGCTACGCTCGCTCTCCCTTGCCTCCCTTGCCTCCCTGGACCCGGACAGACTCTGCATGGTCTGCATGCTCTACAGCGCTGCAGCTAATAAGTAGCATGGCTGCGTGGTTTGGGTAACACACTACTACTGGTACAGCTTGCCGAACAGTAACAGGAACAGGTTGTTTTAGCTTTGTCAAGATAAACATGTTTCCAGCCTTTATTTGTTAATTGTTAATTGTTAATTGTTGTTGTTATTGTTATTAGTCGGTATTTACTATCATGTATATACAAATATATACGGTTTGAGTATACAAACACAGTTGCAGTCATCTATTCACATTAGACCTTTTACTTTGTTTATATTCATTTACTAATAGGGGACTGGTCTATTTCTATTTCCATATCCACCCTGCACCCTGCACCCTGCACCCTGCACCCTGCACCGTGCATGCACCCTGTCCTACTTACAGTAAGTAGTCGATCCGTTGTCCTCCCATCATCCATCGCCCGTCGCCCATCGTCCATCGCCCAACGTCGTCCTCCACCATCATCATCATTCTCTCAATCCTTTCAGTTCAGTCTTTTTATTTCTTTCTCTACTTTACTACCACCATTATTCTAAACCCCGCTTTCGTTGTCGCTCTTTATCTCACTCTTTGTCATACTCGGGCCTCCCCTTTCTCTCCCCACTCTCTCTGTCGAGACACTCACATTCGTCATTCGTTCAATCTCCGACTATAACAAGGAGCAACATCAAACTCCTTGTCCTTACAATTCTCCTTCGCATCGCCGCCGTTGTTTACCGACATTAACGTCCGCTCAGATCTGTAGCTAAAGGCGGTCCTCGCGCGTGTGTGCTCGAGTACACTCAACACAAACGTACAAGCCCCCAACGCCGCTCGACTTTGCCTCCTGTCTCTGTCTGGAACATTATTCCCATTCGTATCGATCGGTATTGATCCCGGCTTTTACCGACCACCCGACCCGCGCTAGTGGTTGCTCTACTTGGCGCTACCAACCTACAACTAGTCAGACAACCGCATCGAGACCCAGCGATCTCCGTCATCTGACCTTGGACTCTTGCAGAAACGTGCTACTCTCTCACTCACTCTCGTACACGGTTGCTCGACTCGGACACTGCTCGATCTTACAGCGAAACGCACAGACAACCTCCAGATCTCAAATCGCACAGGTCTCGCATCTGCGTATTTGTCAAGATCAGAGTCGTTTGCACCTTTGCTACTTGATCTTTCCGAGTAGTCGGCACCCTCATCCTACTCGGGTCCGGCTCGATCCTGCACGCTTGGCGAGGTCATGTCCTCACACTTCCTATAGGCACTTCTTCACCTTCTTCCACCACCTCGTGGAGACCAGTGCGCGAGCAAAGTCATATCGCCCCCCGCTCATTCTCACGACCCGACTGTCCACCACCAGCATCCTTTGATGGGGGCTACACTCCCTGGTCCGAGTCGCCTTGGGCGCTCGAGAGATGCGGGAGTTCAGCTGCTTTCTCCTCTGGTAGGTCTCTGTTTGTCTCACCCGCCCAAGGAGGCAAACTGACAATTCTTTGCAGGGTCTTGAACGCCCCTCCTTCTCCCCAAGATCGCTTGTCCAGCCACGGCAAGAACCGCAACTGCCAGCTGCTGCTGCACCATCGTCCTCACCGCAGCCATCGCCATCTGTGCCGCTTGTACCTGCCAACCCTCTGATCCCTGGAGCTGCAACGCCAGCTCCTACTCCGCAGACTGCTGGCAAGGAGCCGGCAGCTCTTCCCTCATTATCATCTTCAGCGGTTGGGAGTTTGCCAGCTTCCCCAGTACCGAGTTTGAACGTGACCATGTCTTTGTCAGCGAACTCTACACTCCTCCCGATCACATCTGAAGCGACGCCGAGCAGCGCTTCCAACATTTCCTGGTCTTTGACTGCTTCTGGGTCGGGATCCACCTCCCAGGCCTCCAAAACGTCCTCTGCAAGCGCCGCGAGCGAGACAACTTTTGTCCCTGGGATCGTCTTCGACCTTCACCTCGCCGGGACATCTGAGACTCAGGCCGTGTACAGTGTTCCTATCACCTTGGGCCACGACGCGGGCGATGGATTTCGCAGGAAGCGTGATGGAACCAAGGTGCTCAACATGCAGGTCGATCTTGGCTCCTCGGATATGGTAAGCTTTCAAGGAAAAGCTATTCTAACTGCATTAGTGGGCTGCAGTGGAGAGCTGCAAGAGCTCAGACTGCAAGGCTGCGAGCAAATTGTTCGACAACGACGACTCTCTCTCTCCGGACGACCCTATGCGCCTTACTTTTTCTTACGTGTCCGGCTCAGTCTCGGGAAACATCAACTGGGAGCAACTGAGTATAGGGCAGTTTAACATAGGGCATCAGGCGTTTCGTGAGTAGTCCATGTTGGGATATGTCACTAACATGAGTAGTGGCGGCCGATGTGGTACTCAACGAGGACCTTGAGGGTGGCGAGTTTCAAGGGCTTTTGGGCCTGGCTTGTGAGTCGAAGGATGTCCTTGATGTGTGACTGACTCCTTCAGTGCCGGCCAACTCCATCATCGAGAATGCTATTCCAGGTACTACTGGATCTCGTCCAGACGGCGCGACTTTCCTTGACAACTTGTTCGGAGCGGGATCATCTGCTCCCAGCCAACGGTTGTTTTCCCTCGCTTTGGAACGGCGCGAAGACTCTCGAACACGATCCAGTCTCGGTATTGGCGCAGTTGACGAACGTCTATGTCCTCTGCCCTGCTCCCCCAACTTCATTCCCATCATCCCCAATTCGAACTTAGGCAGGACCGGATATCTGCACTGGCGCGTACCTGTCATGGGAATCAAGGCATACAAGTTTACCAATGAGGCGGACGGCACTGGCATATCAAATGTGACGATTCCCCTTCCCAGGAGTATTGTGGAACCTGGCCGAAGGACCCCGTTAGCTATTCTTGATTCTGGAGGCGTCCAGATCTTGGTGAATAGCAGGGCTTATGCCGACTCCATCTATGGAGCGTACGGTATCTCGGCACACGCGGATGGGGTGTATCGTATGCCTTGCACTCAGCAGCTGTCCTACTCGTTCATCGTTGGCACAGACGAATACCCAGTCCACCCGCTCGACATGTCATGGCCCGATCCGTCCGATGATTCTCGACAAACCTGTATCGGTGGCATTCAAGTCACCAACAACCTCGGCAGCATGGGCGATATGGTTCTTGGATCCGCATTCTTGAAGAATGTCTACTCGGTTTACAAGTATCCGGATCAAAAGACCAGTAAGAGCTGGCAGCCAACCGTAGGGATGAAATCGACCACCAACAGGTCTGTCGCTTCTTCAGACTTTTACGCCGTCCGCAACCACCGCCTCTCTCTCTCAACGGTCTCCGCCAATGGTGCTGCAGACGCCAATCCTTCTTCGCCAACTTCAGGTGCAGCCGCGAGTGCCCAGCACCGCGTCGCTTCCACCGCAATCATTGCGGCCAGTTCAGTGGTAGGGTTCTTCGTGCTGGCCGCTTGCGCATTCGGGGCCTGGTGGTATTTCCATCGCCGCAAGGTGGGCGACGATGGAGTAGTCGAGTACAAGATGGCGGACTCGAAGGAAGCCGACCCCGAAGTAGGCACTGGCCGACACCGCGCTGCTAATAGCGTGTCAACTATGCGCAGCAAGAAACACGTGGACACTCAGCGACAGAGGAGCATGGTCGAGGGCTACTCTGATTTCGACATTGACAGCAACCCGCCGGCCACGGAGTTTGGAGGCTCCATAGGCAACTTGCAAGAGATTGTAAAGGAAGACAATCGCCGGATACGCGCCGCTTCCGGGTTGTCCAGCCATACTCGCGGCTCCAGCCTGCACACGAGCTTGCTCGCTGCTGATCATGGAATGCCCACCACGCCAATGTCCGACTTTTCCCCTCGTGACTGTCGGTCAAGTGCCGACATGACTGCCTTCCCTGTGCCGTCTCATGAACGTCGCTTGAGCACGAATACAACTCATGAACGCCGACTTAGTGGCGACACTGGTCAGGGGAACGGCAGCCAGGGGAGCAGTCGACTTCAAGTGTCCTCGCCGTCCTCGACCGCGCGCCTCATTGATATGCAGGACTCGCCACCAACCTCTCCGCCTGGATCGAGGTTTCCCACTGTATCCTCGGGGACTTCACTCCACTCACCGGCAATGTCGATGTCTGGCCCTTTCCCTGGTTCGCGACAGTCGCGTGCTCCCGAGCTTGAAGAGTATTTCCCTGTTCTCCCACCTGCGACACCCCAAGAAATGGACCGTGCCAGACGGCCAAGCAAGAGCAGTGCTCTGTCCTTCACCCGCTAAACTCCTGGCACAGGTCCGTATGAAGATTGCCCTCGAATGCCGGTCTTCTACCCCTTCCTCTCCCCGCTCCTAGAAATATCATCCCCCCCGCAACCCCCGCATCTATCGTCCACCCACACACCATCCTTCCCTCTCTGACTCATGGACATTGTCTCTGGCTTCCTGTTCTCCGTCCCGTTCTCCATGTGTATACTCTGTACAAACATACTGTGCCCACCACTGCCATCATTACAGCAAGAAACATCGAGGCAATTATGGTTTACCCCCGCAACGCCATTCCATTTTAGCATAATGTTTCTTCTTTTCTTTCTCCGTCTTCGGTCCTTTGGTATCTATAGGCGATTAGTTCTATAATGACACGTGAATGCTTGTATGAGATGTTGACAGCGGGCCGGCGATCTGTGGCACCTGAGAGCAGAATTGGCAGGCGGCTGGCTACACGCTGACTGCCAACCTAGTTACGGAGCCAGTTGACTTCTGACAGGTCTCAATCGCATGTAAGTAAGGTATCCGGTGCTGCAGCTGCTGCCAAGAATCATTACTCGGGCTTGTTTTCAACTTTCGTGTCAGTTTGGACTTGTCAGTTGGACTTGGCGAAGTATGGAGGGACATGGAAAACTACTGCATCGGTCAGCCTCAACTAACGAGGCTGACACCAAACTACATCAACGTCGGGGCTGGCCAGCGCTTACTGGCCACCACGGAGACGGAGGACAAGGTGAAGCGTCGACTCCTTCTGGATGTTGTAGTCGGACAAGGTACGTCCATCCTCGAGCTGCTTGCCAGCAAAGATCAGGCGCTGCTGGTCAGGGGGAATGCCCTCCTTGTCCTGGATCTTCGCCTTAACGTTGTCGATAGTGTCGGACGACTCGACCTCCAGAGTGATGGTCTTTCCAGTGAGGCTGGACGGTCAGCATTGTTACCTGTTCAGCTTATGAAGACACTTACGTCTTGACGAAAATCTGCATACCACCACGAAGACGAAGGACAAGGTGAAGAGTGGACTCCTTCTGGATGTTGTAGTCAGAGAGGGTGCGGCCGTCCTCAAGCTGCTTTCCAGCGAAAATGAGACGCTGCTGGTCCGGGGGGATGCCCTCCTTGTCCTGAATCTTCGCCTTGACGTTGTCAATGGTGTCGGAAGACTCAACCTCAAGAGTGATGGTCTTGCCCGTCAAGGTCTTGACGAAGATCTGCATACCACCACGGAGACGGAGAACCAGGTGAAGGGTCGACTCCTTCTGAATGTTGTAGTCGGAGAGGGTGCGGCCATCCTCGAGCTGCTTGCCGGCGAAGATAAGACGCTGCTGGTCGGGAGGAATGCCCTCCTTGTCCTGGATCTTGGCCTTGACGTTGTCGATCGTGTCCGAAGACTCGACCTCGAGGGTAATGGTCTTGCCGGTGAGAGTCTTGACGAAGATCTGCATACCACCACGGAGACGGAGGACGAGGTGCAGAGTCGACTCCTTCTGAATGTCTGGCATTGTCAGCGACATCCGCAAACAGCGAGGTCATGTCACAAGGTATCATGTCCGTATTTTTACTTACTGTAGTCGGAAAGGGTGCGGCCGTCCTCGAGCTGCTTGCCGGCGAAGATGAGACGCTGCTGGTCGGGAGGAATGCCTTCCTTGTCCTGGATCTTGGCCTTGACGTTGTCAATGGTGTCCGAGGACTCGACCTCGAGAGTGATGGTCTTGCCAGTAAGGCTGCGGATGTCAGTACATATTCGGGCGACAGCAGGGCGCATATACTCACGTCTTGACGAAAATCTGCATGGCGGAGAGGTGTTTCGCGGTTGAGAAGACTGTTAAGATAGGGAGGACTGTAGTTGGAGAATGTGGAACGTTGAAGGGATGTAGAGGTTGACAATGAGATGGAGAATGTCGTTAGCAATTATGAACAAAGGAAACAAGGAAACGAGGAGGGGATGAAAGGAAGGTGTGTGGAGGGAAGACAAGGTGGGCAGCACGGGCAGTGGCAACGAGCAACGTGTCCACTACGGACCGCGGCGTGACAGCCATGGATTCTTTCACTCTCGTGGGCAGTATTGGGAGCACTCTAGAAAGAGCGAGTAACCACGGCCCACGCTGACGAGGAAGGTTGGAGTGGATAGGGGTGGATGGATGCATGGATGGGACTTGCGCGGCGTGCTGCTCTGGATTGAATGGGTGGCAAACAAATCGGCGAGCGATGACGCAGTGGTGGCGAGCGGCGTATAGATTGGGTGGCGAGAGGTAGGATACGGTGATGGGATTGGATGATGGGATGAATGACGAAGCAGTGACTTACGTTTGGATGGCGAGCAAAGGTCAAAGGATGACTTGAGAGGAAGGATGAATGAAGAGTAAAAGCAGAATCATGTTGTACGAGGATTAATCCTTCTTATACTTGGTGCAGTGTGCGTGCACAGCACGAGCAGAGGACAAGACCGACGGATGCATCATCCACGATTCACGACTGTGCGCCCAGTTAGCACTTGTCTCTCGTGGATGCTGGATGGCAAGGAAGGCTGAACATCACAATTACAATTACAGAGGAAATTGTAATACTAGTAGATCTTTCTGATTACTAATCCTAATCAATACTCAGTTTCCCTTACAAAAATGTGGCCCCATATTTCCCCAATGCAGGACAAGATCGACGGACCCAGCCTAGCCTACCTAACTTGTAGGCTAGGCTGACTGTGCAGCATGTGCAGACTGTGCTGACTGTGCAAATTCAGGGTCGGCACACATATACAGTACACAAAATTGTTAGCAGTTATTACAATCTTCTTAAAAATGTTCTTTGAATGTCTATTGTAATACTCTTGTAATACTCGCATTGGAAATTACAATCTCCTTTCAGTACTATTTCAAATGACGTCACTTGCTACCGGGATGGCTGCTTCTGGCATGCCTGGTATGCCTGGCATCAGGGAAGGTGCCATGTGCGCCCGAAGTCTGGGCTCAAGCACCCACCCACCTGGTATCTGATCCCGTGATACAGTACTCTGGGCCGTAGGATCCCGTCGAGGCTGTCTGAGGTAACAAGGATCGGATTAATCCGGTAACTCGTGGTGGCCTCAGGATTGTATTAAGCTGTATGCTCTAGCCATGCTGGCCAGCTGGCCAGTGGCCACAGCCAGCTAGATGGATGTAGCACGTAGCGGCGCGCGGCGTATTGGGATCTCGGGATGGATGGCAGCGAGCTGGGGTGGTTGGCTGTGAGCTGTAAGCTTGCAGCTGGAAACTTGATCAATTGAAGCGCGACGTGTCTGCACGGCACGAGCTGACCAGCTTGGCTGGCCGGTCTACATGTATGGCATGGTATAGTATGTCCACTGGACAACGTCCTTCTGCCCAACATTATGTCGAGCTGCTCGGCGCTCAGATGCCCAGAACCTAGCCAGCTGCAGTTACGGCCAGACGCGCCCATACGACGAGCGATTCAGTCCAGACAAGTGTAGGATTGTTACGATAAGACTGCTGTAGCTTATATTCACATTGTCATGTTGGCGTTCTGTCATGCGTGCAGTTCTTGGAGGCCGAACAGAAGTGCGGTGCTGCAGTCAGTCGGTACGAGTGGTACGAGTAGTGTGCTGTGCCACAGTTGCACCTTGCAGCATGTCAAGTACAGAAAAATACGGCCAGTAACCCCTAGATTCCAGGTCGATACGTCGATGCGTCGATCCATTACACATGTTTCATCCCCCATTGTAGCGTGGTAATCACATGGCATCTTATAGACTGAGGTCAGCTGGCAGCTGGGTCAGGCGATCAGGTGCAGGCGACGGATGCAGAAGTGAATAGGTCCAGTGCAGTTTACGCACATACCACCACATACCACCACATACCTGGGCACCACTGGGCACGGTTCTCGCTCCACCCTGACCCACAATCCCTATAGCCCCTGGCTGCTGCTGGCCTCCATCGTTGCACCTTGTACCTCGCTCACCATTCATTCACCTCTCGTCTCTATCCATTCTCCATTACTCCCTCCCTGTCCGTAACTCGTCCTCGGCCTCTTCATCATCATCATCTCTCTCTCTCTCTCTCTCTCCCTCTCTCTCTCTCATTCATTCTTATCATATTCTACCGGCTGTTCCGGTAGAAATACATTCATCAGCAATCTCCATCATCTCTCAACAATAACCAACAATTCCATCACCTGCATCCCACACTCTCATCATCTCCGTCCCCGTCTGATATACTTCTACTCGCTCGTTCCTTTCCATCGAGGCTAAGCATATCAAGAACAACAATCAAAGGCGACTACTACTCCCGTTGCCATTCCTCTCAGACATCACAACAACGTTCAGACCACACCACATATCTCTCTCTTCTCATTCAACACTCACTCTACGACCCGACTTGACGAACCATCTGCAACATCGCATTCAGAAGAAGCTCAGCTAATCATCCTACCTCCGTCAAAATGTCCATCTCTCTCCCCAACGGCACTATCCTTGCCTCCCCCTCTGCTTCGCAGCCGCAGGTATCGGCAGCCGTCACACGCATCCTGCACCTCGCCAACTTCTCCCCCGAGTACGTTCCGTTGCTCGACTCTCCCTGCCTGACCCACGTTCTGACAGTCGTACAGAATCAAGACTCGTGACATCCAGGCCATCTTTAAGGACTGGGACTCGGAGAAGGGCGGGTTCCGAATCAAGTGGCTTGACGATGTCAACGCCATGGTTGTTTTCGCCGACGCTGGCGTCGGTACGTTCTACATTTACCTAGTCGCCACTTTGCTGATGATGTTACAGCGAAGCGCGCGTATCTCAATCTGATTCTTAACCCT
Source organism: Apiotrichum gracile (assembly GCA_001600335.1). Lineage (NCBI taxonomy): Eukaryota > Fungi > Basidiomycota > Tremellomycetes > Trichosporonales > Trichosporonaceae > Apiotrichum > Apiotrichum gracile. Next base: position 19,173 of record BCJO01000004.1, on the reverse strand, counting down.
CCGCCTTCGATGCCCGCTCCCGCCACCATCCGTCCTTATGACCGTCCAGATGCCCAGCAGGTCATCCAGTCGCTTGCTGCGCGCGCCATGGGCCACCGTTCGTCCATGTCCGCCGCTCTGAGCTCCAGCAACTTTGCCAATCTCGGCCAGGAAGCTGGCATGCGCGGTGCTACTCCCCCCAATTCGGCTGGCTTGAACGGCGGCTTCAAGATGCCTCTCAACCCTGGCTTCTCATTTGGAGGTTCAAACAACAACGGCAGCCGTTCCAATGGTGCCCCTCAGCGCATGGGCTCGTTCGGATCTCATTCGCGTACGGGCTCTGCTTCCAACGCCTGGAGTCGCCAGTCTCTGGGTGGCGCTCTCAGCTTTGGCGCCAATCCTTCTCTTGGTGCTCAGCGTCTCCCCACTCACTCTGAACAGTCCTCTGGCGGCCCTCCTTCTCGCTCCACCTCGTCGTCGGGATCCAACGACCCTGTCGTTGTCGTCGATGCCAAAAGCGCTGGCGCTGCTGTCGGACGCGGTAGCTTTGGGAAACCTCGTCGCGAGAGCGTGAGCGCCGACAAGGCCCTTCGTGAAGTGGAGAAGGCTCTCCAGAGCGTTGAGACGCAGGGCTAAAACGTTTAGCTAGTTGTCACTTAGGCGTGCCTCTGTTCACCGCCCGCTTCATCGAGAAAGCATTCTCCTGCTGTTCATCACATTCCCTCTTAAAGCAACACAGTCTTTACCATCAAGTCATCTCTTTCTTTCTTCACATTCCTCCGGCTCATGAGCTGTTCATCTTAACATCTAATATCAGATGCATGTAGTATATTGTTTTAGAGCAGATTGGTCGTTTATCGGTCGACGTATCAACCCAAGTTGCGGTCGCTTTCGACGCTTTGGTCATCTTCGCACCAGATTGAAACAGATGCGTGAAGCCAAAGCAGCGAAAGAGCTCCTGATTAGGTTTGGTGCTGAGTACGCTGGTATACGCTAATAGTGAGCGAAATTGCCACGTTATAGTCACGTGATATCTGTTGACATGAACCCAGCCATGGCCAGCCAGCAGCCAGCTGCCAGAATGGACAAGCCGCCCTGGCCTCTCGCCCTGGCCCGAGCCTGAGCTAACTAAGTAAAACCACCACTGTACATGCCAGCAGCACCAAATGAGAGCCACTACGCAGCTGCTGCAACGCCAACACGCAACGCCAACGCCATCATCATCATCATCATCATCACCATCCATCCATCTTTACTCGCCTCACCATCAAACAATCACTAATCAACACTCGTCTTCAGCTGTATAACGGCACGCGAGGCTATACACGCATCACATTCGTTCATCGACCCTTGGCGCTACTTGTCATCTCTTTTGCCTCAACCTCACAAACCACACTCTCCTTCGAACTTTCACACCGCACAACGGCGCGTCGCCGCCCGCTTGACACCTCAACATCGCTCTTCAATTGGTCTATTAACAATTGACTGGTTATTGTGAAATAGGTTCGCGGCGCAGCAATGTCCCGTCCCGCCATATCGTACCCCCTGCAAACCAATAACGGGGGTCACGACGCGTACGAAGAAATGACATCGCGTCGTTCACATTCGCAAGCCAGCTCTTATGAACCCCCTGCCGCTGGAGGGACTACTCTGCGAGATGGCGGCATGCCAGTGCGGAGCTCGAGCTCCCAATCAAGAGGACCGGTCAGTGCGAAGAAGAGGGAAGAGCGAGGAAAGCGGGCTCTGGGGCAGTGGTGCTTGGTCCTATCTGCGTCTCGCGACGGCCTTCATCCTGCTCCAATGCACATATCTACTCATCCCGTCTTTGTTCTGGGCTGACACTAACACGTATCCACAGACCTCCACACTAGACTCCTTCATTACCCGCCTTTTGGTCGTCACAAAGCAGCTGCTGCAAGGCCTCGATCAGTGGTCTCAGGGCGTGCTGTCAGAGGAGGATGTGAGTGCTCATCAAGCCCGCCAGCGCGCTAGAACTAAACCTTCCAGGTCAGCGATATCTACGTTCGCCTTGGCAACGGCTTTGAGCTCTGTGTGGCAGCGTTCAGGAGGGTGGGGATACCTACAACGTGAGCGAAGCATTTTCAGATCATGCTGACCTTCACAGAGATCTGGACTCTGTCCCGCGAGATCTGCGCGAGATACTGGAACGCGCGCTGGCAGAGGAGCCTTCGCAGGACACCCTAAACATATATCTTCCGGACATTCGCGCTATCATCTTTAATCTGCTTAGCGGGCTCAAGGCTAAACAGACAGCGTACAAGCGACTCCAAGCCGACCGTCAGCAACAGCAGCCAGAGGTATTCACAACTGCCGGAGCAACGGCGCCAGGTCGGCCTCCGAGGGTATCTGGATCGGGCACGCCAGACGGCCCAGGAAGCCCCGGCTCCGTATCCTCCGTGATCGGCCAAAGTGCGCGGTCTCAACAGCCTTCGGCAGCCGCACTTGCTGAACGAAATAGTCAGCACCGTGACCGACGTGTCGCCCCTCCCGATGCTTTCCGCCCTGCCCGCAGCAGACCAAGCGGTGACAGTTTTAGCAAGTTGTCCCAGGATCACCTTCCAACTCACTCTCCACCCCCAATTTCGGCCCAGTCCATCCCTCCCCCGGCCCCGACATCGCCAAACTACACCGTAGCTGCGGGTGCCGGACGCCCCCCTTCGCGCCCGACTCGTGCTAGTCGGGAGAGCTTTGGTCATGGTGGGCAATTATCCCACTTCTCAGTGGATTCTGACGTTTCGTCGGAAGCCACTGCGAAGAGACCTTCGTCCGGAGATGGAAACCCGCCCTCGCATATCGAACACAAGCCATCTCCGGCAACCTCTGGCGCGAACGCTCTTCCCACGATCAACCTTCCGAACGACGCTCTCTTCCCAGAGCCTCACCCCGCTCCAGCCCCCCCTCCGCCTCCTCCCCCTGCCACCACCACGCTGAATGAGTTTGGCGACGTCCCGCAGCCTCGGATTCTCGCAGATGACGTGCCCCAGCCCTTTGCGCGGCTGCAGCGCACAGAGGCGCTGGAACGCCGCGCGTCCAAGCGCTTCTCGTCGTATACATTCAACAAGATGCTTCCAGGCTCGCCCACGACCAAGAAAGCACCAAGCGCCTCACCGCAGCGTCCAAGCCGACGGACCAACGACCGACTTCCTCCCATGCCCGCGTTACACGAGCATGGACGTCCCCTATCAGGGGTCGGTTCCATCCACGGTGTTACGTCCATCTCGTCAGCCGGCTCAAGTCCAGTCCTGGAGCATGCGTCGGATGGTCGACCAGTTTCGATCATGGGCGGGCTTGGTATCATGGTCGATGGGCCGGACGGGGAAGCAGCACAGCTCGAGAGGCACCGCTCAGCAGAGACTGCTCCCTCACCGGCGCCTACGATCCCCAAACCCATGTCTGTCTTCCTTCAGCTTGGCCGCCAGGTCAAGAAGACATCTGTGGAGCTGCCTCTGACCCAGTCGGCACTCCGTCTCCTGTTCATGGAGCGCTTCGAGTACGATCCTGGTATGGAGGATTTTCCAGATGTGTACATTCGCGACCATCGCACAGGCGTTCAATACGAGCTTGAGGACATGGATGACCTCAAGGAGGGCTGTGTTCTGACCCTGGATGTTGAGCGTGAGTATGGAGGGTGACTTGAGAATACAAACTTACATGCAGCTCTCGACCAGGTGAAGCTTCACTTTGACTTGGGCTTTGCACAACTCTCACAAGAGTTCAAGGAACTCAAGTCGACGATGAATGTGTCACGCCGCATGTCCATGCAGGTCCCCTCGCTCCTCGGTGTTACATCTTCGCCTTCGTCCCTGGCTGTGTCTCCGACGACTCATCTTCCTTCCTCCCTATCCGCTGCTCCTCGCCAGCTTGACCGGACGCCCGAGCAGTCAACGGCTCGTCCCTTGCCTGCTACGCAGCAGCGTTCTGCATCGACAGGCTCCATTCCCGCCAACAACATTGATTTACAGCGTCATCACAAGGAGGTCCAAGATCTACGAACTGACTTGGCCGTCTTGCGGCAGATCCACCTCGACTTTCTCAACGGTGTCAAGGAGCAGTTCACTACCCTCCGAGCTGAGAACACAGCTATGCGCGAGGTTGTCAAGTCTAAGATGGGCGGAAACCGTGCTATTCTGGACAACTCGAAGGCCAAGCTCGACGCTCAGTGCCAGGATACGATTCAAGCCGTGGAAGAGGTGTCGGACATTATCGATGGCGCTCGAGAGGACGCTTTGCGTCGCGGTATCACCCCCAGCCGTGGAAAAATGGACAAGATCCGTGGCGACCTGGCAAAGGCGACGAGTCTTGTGGAAGTGTTTTCCACCGATGTGTCGCTTGCCGAACCGACTTGGCGCGCGACCTGGCTCACAGAGCTGCAACGAGTCACCGAGGAACAGCGTCTGTTGGCGTACCAGAACAAGCTCGCAGCCGACCTCAAGAACGATATCAAGGACGCGGCCGACATGCTCGGCAACGTCAATGCCTTTGTCGAGCAACGTGCGACGGCAGGAAACGGAAAGAAGTTCCGCCCTCCCTCGCCCGAACAAGGAGGTGGTGGCATCTCGCACCTCCTGCTCGAGATCCGTGCCAAAGAGTCGGACCCGAACCAGCGTCTTCGCGCAATCGAGGAACAACAAAGGGCTCGTGAGAGAGAATTAGCTTCCCAAACGGATGAGTTCTCGCACGAACTTGCTGGCTTCGTTCAGGGCAAGAAGCTCCGCAAAACCGGAGGAACCGAGGAAGCGGAACGGGTCCGCCAACGACGTCACGATCAAACGGTGAAGCGGATGCTCAGTGGAGACCTACCGCCGGGCGAGACCTCGAGCATGATATCGCCGCAAGTTACGGGCAACCAAGGATAGTCGTGTGACTCTTCCGTGCAGCATGCATTGTGAATAGTGCAAGGGAGGACGAGACGAACTATATTAAACGACAGTGGGATTATGCTATGGCGGTTTAACAGTCACATCGCTGTGACGAATGCCTAACGATATGCATGTCTACGGACTACAGAGGGCGGTGTGTTGCATATCACCATCACAGACATGAGCGACCGATACTGCCGTGAAGTCCAGGGATGGTTGGCCTTCGTGTTGTTGACGGCGCGGGCGATCCCAAGCATGATTCCGCCTTCATTGTCGTGTTCTGTGTGGCGGCGCCGATCGCCGCCTGGGAACAGCGTTCCATCGGCGAGATGGCCGAGCGGTCTAAGGCGCTGTGTTAAGGAGCTTCTCCTCCGCAGTCTTCGGACGTGGGTTCGAATCCCACTCTCGTCAATTGAGGATTCAGTTCCTTGAGCCGACCTTTTTGGGGAGCGTCGGGGTAAGCCAGAGAGGGGGGAGACTGCGAACGGAATCTAGAGGCGATATAGCATCGGCGGTTGGGCCACCACAGGCTGTGGGAGGGTCTTCGGTGTCCGACTACTTGTTGAGGAGCCTCCAAGGGCTGACGTACGTCAGCAAACAGTTGCATTAGTCACTTCAGAGGGGAATGCTCGTCGATCAGCCGCCAAATCTCAGCGGAGTTGACTGTCATCTGGACCCCGTGGCGTAATGGTAGCGCGTGAGATTCCAACTGGGATACATCCTCCTCAAGGTTGTCCGTTCAATTCGGGCCGCGGTCGAGCAGCAAGGAGACGAGGGCGTTTCTGATGTCTCCGTTTTTGCGCGCACATGATTGTGGAGAAGTGGACGAGCGATTCGAGTTGTCGAAGCTGACTTTACCACAGTGAGGCGGGATATTTCGTCAGCCTAAACCGATGGGGGAGCAATCGCACGAGCTCCTCATCAGTATTTCGTCAGTCTTGTGCCACCTTGCTCAGCCCTAGATCATACACAAAACTTCAGGTACATTCAATAGCCATGGAACAAAGTGGTGGGACGCAAGGGGGGCTGAGGCAACCACGCCTTGATGTAATGGGGATTCTTGACCGTCGACATCGTATCTCGTTAAGCGGGGGTGAACAGTACTCTAGAGCTTGGCGGTGACCAACTCGCCCTTGTTATCGTATTCGTTGTAGCGCTCCCAGTCGATGGCGATAGGGGCGTAGAGGAGACCCTCAGGGATGCCAAACGCGTCGGTCAGAGCAATGGCGTCGGGCGCGACGGCCTTGACAGCATCCGAGACAAGGTTCTCCACCTTGGCGCCAAGGGCACTGGGGACGAGGTTGTGGGCGATGAGCCAGCCCAATTCGCGTTCGATGACGTACAGGGCGTGAAGACGGGCAATGCGGGTGAGAACTTCGCGCGTGGACGGGTCTGCAGCCTTGTCGACCTGTTCGAGAACAGCATCCATGCAGAGGCGCTCTCCGAACGCACGTGAGACACGCTGGATAGACTCGCTCTCGTCGTGCATCCAAACGTCGAAAAGCTCGCGCTTGCCCTTGCCGACCTTCTGGGAGAGAGATGCAGCGAGCTCGTTGAAAGTCGCAAGAGACCAAGCGCGGATGAGTTCACCAAGAACACGAACATCATTAAGGTCGGTGGTCGGGGTAGCCGCTGCTCCCTTGAGAAGCTTGACCTTGCCTGCCTCAACACCAGCAAGGAGCTCCTTGGCGACCTTTTGCATGAGAACAGAGTTGTCTCCCTCAGCGGTGATACCGGCGTGAGCAAAGCCGATAGTGTTGGCGAGACGCGAAGCCCGTAGGTAGCCTTGCCCTCCGCAGCGCTCGCGACAGACTGTACCAGTACGCTCAACGTGCCAGGTGACGAGCGGCTTGATCACGCAGACTTCAAGAACAACCAGCGCCGGGTCAGAGGTGGGGTTGGCCCACAGCGCCTTGACCTTGTTCATGCCGATCGCAAGAGCGAACGTACGAGCCAACAGGGGCAGGATAGCACGCTGCTGGAGTTGGTACGAGAGGATTGGCGTATCCGAGAGGCCTTTCGGGCCTACAGCCAAGCGGGTTGAGGCGTAGCGGATGGCAATAGCCAAAGAGGACTTGGCGGAGCTCAGAGTCATGGCCGCAATGCAGAGGCGGCCAGACAGGAGCTGGTCAGCGACCGAGATGAATCGACCACGACGCGAAGGGATAGTAGAAGAAAACGATCCATCAGGAGACACGTCCGAATGACGGTTGAGCAGGTTCTCGCGGGGAATGCGGACGTTGTGGAAAGCCAGCAGAGCGTTGTCCACACCGTCCAGCTCCTGCTTGACACCCATGTCGCGAATCGTCACGTTGGGAAGGATCTTGAGGTTCTGGTCGCGGATAGGAACAAGGAAAGCGTGAACTCCTTCAGCGCGGTCACCAATGCTGAGCTGAGCAAACACGATACAGTATCGGGCATGAACAGCACCGTTGCTGATCCAGTACTTCTGCGATTTGGTCGTAGGCGAGTTGACGATAAACTCGGACGTCTTCGGATCCCACGTCGCCGTCGTCTCCATCTCAATAGCATTATTGCCGTACGAAAGCTCCGTTAGACCAAAGCAGCCCGTAGCGTCGAGACGATCGATCTCGGGGATCAAGTGACGGTGACGGTCGGTGCCGAGCTTGAGGAGTGTTCCGGCGAAGAGGTTGAAGTGGACGGTCATTTTCGTGGCACTGCCACTGTCCACCAGCCCGAGGCACTCGTGTGCGGCAAAGATGTTGAGGGGGTTGCGCTCAAAGTCGAGCACTGAGATGAAGCCATTGCGGGCAATGGCCTGGAGGCGAGCGAAGGCGCGGTCGCGGACCTCGGTAAGGGGGATATCGAATCGAGGAACAAAAGTGTCATGATTGTTAACCATGAACTCCTTAAAGTTGCGGCGATTGTCACGGTTGTCGGGGTCGATGATGGCGTTGAGCTTCTCAGGAGAGAAGCTTGGGGGCTTGTCGTGTCCGTGGACGGTAGAGAAAGCTGAAGCTGAGCGAGTCATGTTGGTGAGTGTCAGCGGCGGTGAGTAATGTGGACAAAGCGAGGAGCTCTGCGATTTTGAGCAGACCAGGAAGGTAGTGGGAGTATGAGAGGGAGAGGGAGAGAGAGGAGAGACTGAGCGATAGAGGATGATGAGATGAAGAGATGGAGAGAGATGATGAGAGACGAAGAAGGAGATGAAGAGGAATGATAAACGAACGATGGGACGGTGTAGAATGACCGACACGACGTCTCACACAACAAAGTGGCACGTGACGTCACAAACAACCAGCGCCCAGTTCCCAGCCAGCCTGGCACGCCTGCCAAACACCGTATCCGGCATATCCGGTCTGGATGGCAATGAGATAACCGAGAGACAATTCTCACGCATCCGGTGTGCATCGTTCTTGTACCCTCTTGCATTGATTTGCATGCCTCACGCGTGCTCTTGTTACGCAAACCTTGCCATGCCACCATCCACTTTAAGAGCAGTTCCAGAGCAGTACCCTCCAGCCGACGAACAAAGAAACAGGGCAGCAGATGCAATCTCAGACGGTTGTCCCAGACGGCCGAGCGGAACACCGCCAACGATGAGCTTGAGCTGCTCTTCCGTGTTGACGCGTACCATGTTGGTGTCAATTGCTACAGCGTCAGTCCTTTTCAGGCTGCTCTTTCACCCCCCGCCTGTACTCACGACCGGGACAGATGGCATTGACACGGATCCCCAATGGCGCAACTTCCTGGGCGGCTACTTGCATCAGGCCACGCACGGCAAACTTGGACGCGGCATAAGCGCCAAAGCCACCCATAGCCTCCAGGCCAAAGTTGGAGGAGATGAGGACGATGGCGCAGTCCTTGCCCTTGGATGGCGACGCCAGCATGGCTTTGATGCCAACTTGGAGGCCGAGGAACACTGTCACTCGTGTCAGCATTGTGAAGCGGCACTTCGACCCCGTCACACTCACCTCCTCGGCTGTTGACGCTCATGGCTTGGTCAAACACATCGAGGGACGTGTCAATGATCGATGTTGGAGGAGCACAGACCCCAGCACATTGTAGGCTAACGTCAAGGCGACCCCATTTGGACACAGTCTTCGCAACATAGTCGTCATGACACGCGGGCTGGCTGACGTCGCCGGCGACGGTAATAACCTTCTCAGAGTACTGCTTCAGAGAGTCGGCACGCGCTGCGAGCGCAGAGGGGTCTGCGTCCACCAGAGTCACGCCGTCCGCGCCAGCTTCAAGGAAAGCCTGAGCGACGGCTCCGCCGATGCCTCCACCTGCACCCTTCGACGTCAGCAGGGGTTTCCACAGAAAACTCACAGTGATCACACACACTTTACCCGCTAGAGAAGTCGACATTATTGAGTATGGTTAAAGTGATGACGTGGCGTGCACATGCTACTTGATCACATCCACGCACATAAAGCGCGCCGGTTGTCGCCGGTCTTGTCTTCCATGCCATCGCGGGTTTACCACCACGGCTCGTTCCTGAGCGGGATATGTTTGGATGGCAACGCGACGGAGAAAGCCACGACCACAACAGCCGCGATTCGATGTTTGGTTACCTGGTTAAAGTTTATATGTCACTCCCACTTTCTGACCAACAGGTCAATCTGATCTGTTCAAGTCTCACTGTTGTCGTCGACCTCCATCCCCAACATAACCTAATATTCAACCCCCAGGTCACAGCACAACACGTCCGGGGTCATTACCCTGCACACCTCATTGCTGGCAGCTACAGGCGTTTTCTGTCGCTTGCTGCCGAGCTCTTCGAGGCGAGCTGATCGACGAGTTCGCGAATGTCACTGACAGAGGTACTTACGGACGGGAGTTGCTGATTAGCTTCACGGTCTTTGATCTCTTCGTTAAAGTGAACAGATAAAGTGGCCTTGCCTTCATTCTACAGCGGCATCGGAAGGATGGGGATCCTAGCAGTTTAGGCTGCCTGAAATGCACACGTTCAAACTGACGTTAAACCGAGAGAGCGCCGGGCAAGGGACCGGCGGGGAGACACAAAGAAGCTCATTCAGCGCTGGAGAATAAAGAACCTGGTGGCTCCCGAGCGGACGTGTTTGCGCCCGATGTCTACGAGAGAGGAAACGCTCCTGACTGTGGGAGTGCCGCGGACTTGTGTGGAATCCGGAGAAGGTATGGCTTGGAGCAGTGGCATAGTTGCCGCGAACTGCACGATGACTGGGGTGGAGAAAGGAGAGAAGCTTATGGCGGGGTTCTACTGAGACCTACCACTCACGCGCCATACCCATCGATGACATGTATGTCGCGTGAGCATGTTTGGTGTTCGTACGGCTTTCCCGGCCATGGCTGAACGTGATGGAACAGCCAATGGATTACTGACTTCCTTGAAGCTGGTCTGTCTTGTTAGCCCAAGACGTGCTCAATCCAGACTGCGAGCGCGGTCTCAGCAAAGGTTGTGAAACGGTCTTTACATGCGCTCAAACGTACAATCTCTGGATGCGTAAGGACACTCACCCGCTAGCTCCTTACTACCCTCTCGTAGGAGCAAAGCTCCAGCTGTCCTTTTGAACGGATCCTATAAATTCCAATAGCTGAAAGAGCTGGCAAGCTGTACCTCGCCCTAACGACTGAATGAGCGGTACTTGACCTTGTGGCGACGGGCACGGCAGGATGAGCTTCTGACCCACATTGCTGCGGATGAGAAACCCGAACTTACCAGAGTGGTACGGACGGACATTGGGCCAAAGGCCGTGGAGTTTGGCTACCTCCATGAAGAGCCGGAGAGTATACACATTCCGGTAGAAAAGTGTGTTGCCTACGTAAGTCATTCTCCAAGCCGAACAGCTCCGTTGAAGTAAATGCTTTACACCACCGTCTTTGAAAGCAAGGTTTCCCGCAGAGGACAAACATGTCGCGCATGAACTATAGGTTGGAGCAACAAGCCGCCGCTCGGACCTCCACCGGATAGGTGCAAAAAGCTCTGTCCTGAGCAGCACTGGAGGTTTATTAAAGCTGGGCCCGATAGCTCCCGAGAACGTTGGAACGCCATGCTTACACATCCTTGGTGGAGACCATTGGCAGCTTGCCCACCGTGCGGAACGTAACTTCATGAACAATGCACTGAAGAGTCTACGACGAGTTGATCACGTCTCACAACTCCCACCTTGTCTTTCTGTCTACTGTGCCATTCTCTGGCGTGTGCCTTCAGTATCTGATTACTCTCAAACCCCTATTCGGGCCCGACTGAATGGGGGCGGGTGAAGCTCTCAGCGCAGAGCTCGCGACGTACGCGCTCGGTCCGCAGTGATCGATATCGACATTGGACAGAATATGAAACAGACCTCGACCGACCTGAATGGTCTCACTCGGCTCTGACATACTCTTCACCGCCTTGACCCTGGCAAACGGAGCTTGGCCCGTGTAGATTCTTACATGCCAAGAGGATGAGGGCGCATTGATCTCCCCACGATCTCCCCGAATTTGTTCAGCTCCGCTATTTCTGCCCGTTAACAAGAGCTCGCGCGTATCAGATAACTCGTCCACTCCGGCCGAACATGTTTCTGCACCGACTTCCTTTAGCACACTTCTTTCTTGGCTCTCTGAATATACGACCATCGACCTTCAAACAAAGACGACCATACTGGGCTCACTTCCATCATTATAAGAGACGGTACACTGTTTTTCTGGTTCTTCATACTCACTGGCCCACACTTGAGACCAAATTCCCCTCCTTCACAAGACATTCATGAACTTTTCGACTCTTATTACTCTTCTTCTCGCCGCCGCTCCTGGACTCTCCGAGTTCAGTTCAAGCACTGATACCGTAAAAGATACCACAGCACCCGCTTGCTGCACTCTCAGTAAGCCACAGCCTTGGTCACACCTATACTCCTTTCCCTAATGCGCTGCAGCACAAGCAGAGTGGGATTGCTCAGCTTGCGGATGGTCCAAAAGTATCTCTGCTTCCTCCTATGGGAGTTTCAGCATCTATCATGATTCACACTCGCTCGCGCGTCGACAATCCACCACCGCTACTGAAGCCTCATCGTCTATAGAGTCCTCAGCAACTGCTGCCCCTGGGCCGCTCACGCTCTACCCACCCAAGAAAGCCGGATCAACCGCCAACTGTGGCGCGGTATACGTTCACAACTACGACATGGGTCTTCACATTGCTTCAATATTTATCATTCTGATCACCTCTGCCGTGGGCGTAATGTTCCCAATTGTTGCTGGCTGGTGGTCTCATCGCAAGGGCCATGAGTCTCAGATTCAACTGGACGCGGCCTCGTTTGCCAACGGCATTGGGTTCTGGCCTTCCACTTTCTTCCTTGCCCGTCACTTTGGTACCGGAATCATCTTCTCGACGACTTTTATTGTGAGTTCGGGAACTCTTTGGATGAACTCGTCATTCTGACACATACATTAGCATCTCCTTGATGAAGGGTTTGCCATGTTTCATGACTCTTGCATTGGCACACTCCATTTCAATGCCACTGCTCCCGCCATTGCCTTGGCAGCCTCTTTTATGACCTTTTTCCTCGACTTTATTGGCTCCCGTGCCGCTGCCAGAAGTGCTGCAAAGGCTGAACTTTCGCATCAGCAAGCCCACGAAGAGGAATTTGACGACATCGGTCTCGCCGAGAACAAAGCTGCCTCGCAGCCTGCACCTCACGATTGCTCCCATGCGGATGCTCTCTTCCGGGAGCAGCAAGCTTGGCAGGTCGTGCTTTTGGAAGCTGGAATCATCTTTCATTCGTACGCAAACTCCTTGGCTTGGTACTCACTCTGCAGCGTCATGGTTGGCGTAACCCTCGGTGCTGGCTCGGGAACAGGCTGGACTACGCTTATGATTGTTATTGTGTTTCACCAGGTCTTTGAGGGTGCTGCTCTTGGCGCTCGTATTGCCGTTCTCCACTGGCTCAGCCGCACCCGCGCGTTTCTTTACGGTCTTGCCTTCACTGTGGGTATACCTCCACTACCTTGGCGGTAACATCTGGCTTACTCCTGCAGCTCGTAACGCCCTTGGCTATGGCACTTGGCGTTGGCATTCGCGCCTCCTTTTCTCAGAACGGCAGGGCCGCGCTCTTAGCTGTCGGTGTCTTGGATTCTCTTAGTGCCGGTATCTTGGTGAGTGCCAGAGAATGAGTCTGTTTTGCGCTAATCCCACTAGCTGTATACCGCCTTCAAGCTCCTTCACCAAGACTTTATTGAAGGTCCTCTGAGAGATGCTCCCGCTTCACGGGCATGGCTTGCTGGAGCCATGATCATGTTGGGCTGCTTTCTCATGAGCTTGCTTGGCAAGTGGGCCTAACTCATCCCATGTACACATAAAAGACCGAGACCTTAAGTATAGTCATCGGCTTCAATGGCTCAGCCCCCTCCGAAGTCTTCACTGAAGTACGCAGCATCGCTCATCATAGATACTGGCGTTGCGATCCCCATAGCTCTGAGCCCCATTCCCCGTAGTCCTGCTGGCATCTCTCGATTCTGTGAGCCCCTGTAGCCTGATCTCCTCTCGAAAAGGTACCTCTGTAATGTATGATAGTATCGTTTCCCGTAATGAACATTGTGCGCATAGTTCGAGGTGGACCAAAAGAGTGGAGGTGTGATATCCCACGGTGTCGCCAGTGTTTACGTTGGCAACGGATTGGTCCCTGAACTAGACTGACCTAACACCACATGGTCCCATTGTGCCCCGCGCCCCGCATGTGCATGAACCAACCTGTAGCTCCCCCAGCATCATGACGCACATGACGCACGTTGATCGCTCTGTCGTCCAAGTCGTCTGAACCGTTCAGCTTACAGCACAACTGAACTTATTCTACAGCTGGTCGACTCAACGTCAACACTGTTCGAGCCTCAACTCTCCGCAACCAGTCCATTTGTCTGAAATGGCGTCCTCGACTCGCCTGACAGTCGGCTCCCAGTGGGAGGTGGTCGGTCCCTTCCCCAGGTGAGTCGTCCTAACAGTATGGTCTCTAACCGCAGCGGTATGCGTGAATATCCACTACTAGCTTCGCCCCTTCATGCTTTCCCTCACCGGCATCCGGATCCGGATGTCGACTTTGCTCTCAGAGCGTATGGCGAGGGCGATTGGCCTAGCGAGCTGCCCACAGGCGGCCGAGCGGGATGGTCAAGATTTGATGCTGAGGATGGAGAGGTTGTCATCTCCTATCCTGCCGTAAGGTCAGTGGCTGCGCTGGTCATGAACTCACCCCAGGTGGAAACAGCTTCGTGCTGATCACGGATGGGCATCTCTGCAGTTCTCCATTCTAATGAGAGGGAGGATCGATATTCCAGACACCGGGCTGAAGACGACAGACATTCTTGTGGACGCATTTCAGGCGGTCGAGTACGCGTTCGTATCTATCGATCACCCTCAAACCCCAACAACCTGGTACGCTGGGGATGTGTACGCCTTTGGCGAAAGTCCTAGCGGAAAGGGTTCAAATACAGACGAGCCATCGGTCTTTGCCCGTCCACTGTCCCTCGCTGCCGGCCAGTACGTCCTCCTGGTCAGGTCTGTGTACGAGTGCCGCATGTTTGGCGACCCAGGTGAAGACTCGCCGCCTGAGATTAAGGTGCGCCTGCGAGTCTATGCGGAAGGACTAGAGGAGCGTCCGATCCCGCGTGCCATTCCCGACATCGTGGATGGATGGGCCTTGGGCGACTGGCTGTCGTTCGAGGTGGGAGCTGGTCATGCTTCGGGAGCCCTTACGGTTGTGAGCGCGGTTCAGACAGATGCCAGTCCGATACGTCTCCGCTTGCTACAGCCCGTGCTGATTAAACCCGGGCAACGACGAGCGGTGCCTCTGAAGTTGGATCAAAGGCGGCCCCTTGACAGCAATATCCAGCATCTACGCTTGACCTTGACGATAAAGCGAGGCTCTGTTCACGACTCGGCTAGTGTCGAGCTTGAACTGCCTATGAACCACGTCGCAGTCGCCGACAACCGGCCTCTTCACCTTACGTTCGCTTCACCCGCGCCTGAGCCTGACCATCCGCCCGCTTTGGTATCAGGTTGCACTGTTCTTCCGCCCACCGTCCATCCGCCAGCGTTGAATGCTCGTCAACATTTGCCTCCAGTACTGCTGGCTTTGCATGGCGCAGGGGTTGACTACCGTGAAGACGGCTGGATCGAAGCAATGCCCCAAATACCAGGAATGTGGGCGGTCCTACCTTCTGGACGCAACGAATGGGGTGAAGACTGGCATGGAGGGAGCTTGCTGGATGTCTGGGCTGCGCGTGATGCCTTGAATCCGGCGTTACAGCGAGTGGGCCGGGAGGTTTCCACTGAGACTGTACTAATTGGCCATTCAAACGGCGGTCAGGGCGCCTGGCATTCGGCGGCTCGATATCCCGACCGCATTCGAGGCGTAGTCGCTGTTGCCGGCTACCTCAAAATTCAAGACTACGTACCGTACACCGAGTTAACGACCTCACATTATGCCGATCCCAGCCTTATCGGTATTTTAAATGCTGCTCTTGCACCATACAACAACGACCTTTACGCAAGCAATCTCGCGTCTGTCCCCGTGTTGGCAGTGCACGGCGCGGACGACGACAATGTTCCTCCACGACACGGACGGTCGCATGTCGCCGTTGTCGCCTCGTGGGCGGGCGAGGCCGATGTAAAGTTTGTCGAGGTGCCAGATGTCGGCCATGTTTGGGACGGCGTCCTGCGGCACCCCGCAATCCTGGATTTTCTCACTCACCTGCCTCGCAAACGGACGATTGATGAGACGCGGAAAGCTGGGTTCACACTTGCAACTGCCAATCCAGATGAAACTGGCTCAAAGGCAGGCATCCGGATCGTGGAGCTTGCACTTCCTGGCCGGCTTGCCCGTCTTGACGTTAACGCTCCGCAATGGAAGGATGAGCGGTCTGGACCACTCGACATTCACGGCAGCAATGTCCGTCGCATCGAGATAATCGGATGGAGCTTGCCCAACAAAGTGACTTCTCTTTCGTGGAGCGGCAGACAGTGGCAGGCCTCTGAGTCTTCATCGACTCGCACCTATGGGCCCATGATTCGCCTCCTTGCATCCGCCGGGACGGTGACAATTGTATTGGGCGCGGCTGCCCTTCCGAGACACCATTCCCTCGCCGTACGCTATGCCCACGACTTGCGCGTCTATCATCGCCTCGACTCGCAAATTGTCGATGAAAAGACTGCGCTGCGTTCAGTCGCTGACTTGTCCCTCTCTCCCGGATCCGTGGTGGTAATTGGTCGTCCGGAAGAGAATCAGTTCGCAAAGTGGCTGATCGCTCAAGAGCGAACACCTGGTGCGTTTGTTTGAGCATCTCTGGCTGATTTCAGTGAAATTTCCGACTCGGGGTATCTTTACCATCGAGGACCGCATTGTATGGGAGAAGGGGACGGGTAGGAAATCTATGAGACGTTTTCTGACGATGTACAGGCATTATATCCCTTCTTCCCCACCCCCTTGGCCGAGGGCTTGCCGTGCTGGTCGCAGGAAATGATGAACTCGGCCTCGAGCTTGCGGCGAGGTTGCTGCCCCTTCGCACGGGCGTCCCCGTTCCCGACTGGGCTATAGTCAGCGCACGCTGTCGGTGGCAGGCGGCTGGGGGACTGGTTGGCGCAGGGTGGTGGAATGGGAACTGGGGGTGGAGTGAAGCAATGAGTTGGATGGACCGGGAGTGATCCGGAGGACCGTAACAACAGTGGACTTGATATTAATGACGGATGAAAACCAGTCGGACGATGAGGACCACTGGTCCCACGTACCCAAACTGATGGCTGGACCCGCTGACAATTGAACTGCTATGGTGGACCTCCTCACTGCAGCTACCTCGGATGCGCGCTGACCAACGCCTGCATTTGGACCAAGAAATAGGTCCGGGGACTATGTGATCGCCCTGTTCAAAGGCTCTGGAACCGCCACAGTGGAGGTCTTGATCGTGTCATGCGAATCGCACGCTCAGCAAGATTTAGCAGACCAGAGCCGACGGATCGTTCGTGACTGATTACAATTGTTAACCAGTGTTCAGCCGCTCTGCTTCTCTTACCGCCCAACACGATATCCATCCCTCATGATGATGACCTGTGTTTTGCTCCCCTGGAACTCCGCTCGCCTTGCGCCATTCTGATCTGGGAAATTTCTCGAATGCGACAATCAATAGCTTACGCTTACGGAAAAGAGGCAAAACAATCCACCAATCACAGGTTGGCTTGCCCTCGCCAAACCCGTGATTATAATCCGACATTAATGGTAAGCGTTGCTTCTCGTAGCTTGATGGACAGAGTCAGGACGTATGACGAGCGACTAAAACAAGATGCGTTAGAGTCGCATCCCCCTACGTTCTATGGCATTACACCCAACGCCAACGAGATCCCATAATCGGTTTTGCATCCCGCCACTTCTGCTGAGCGTTTTTCAGCACCAGAAATCCCCATATTGAAAGGGGATGATGATCAGAAAATTCTAATGTAAGTTGTATAATGACTGCATGAAAGGTAGAGTCAAGTGGAAGTCAAAATTGTAATGGGCGTGAGATCTCCCAGGTAGATTAGCAGTCGCCGCCGATAATTCATTGAGGAGCCCTTCACTGAAGTTGGCGACCATGGGCGATAGGTGCCCTCAAGTCTAAACTGTGAATATAACTAACTACCTCGACACAATTCATATTCAATGTATCTTGTATTGAAGCATTACGATGCTCACTCAGCTCGACCACGAAAAATGTGATAGGGAGGCGTCATATCAGGGACTGGACAATTGGACGAAACTGATGTTAATCAACCTCGGTCATTCGCGTGCCCAGAATCACCAGCTACCGATTAGAAGTCCTTTTCCGTGTCTTACTACTCTATTCACATGGTGATACGACACGATAATTGCATACCGAAGGGGATAACCATGTGTTGCAATTAATCAAGCCCGTTACCTGTAATACCATTTGAAATTGACTTTAGTCATATACAAATTCATCAATCATCCTAAACGCAAACGCTCATCGCTCGCTTAAAGGAAACGCTCCAACGCCTCTATCCTTTGGTACAGCTGCGCACGCATTCACCCCTCGGCATATACAATATCACGAGTAAGGAATAGTCTTAAAACGGCATGAACATCGCGGCAGTTTCAGTCAGGGGGGTTTGGGATCTAAAAAGCGTTTCATTGATTTTGATGGCAACCTCCAGTTGCAACAAAGACAAGTGGGCCGCATTATCCTTTGGTGACGGAAGTGGGAGCAGCCACATAGGAACAGATATAGAAAATGGCACACGCTCCCAGCCTCAGGAAGCTAAAACGGACATTGGAATTCGTCCGTCTCGCCCTATGTAATGCCCCGTCTTATTTGGCCAGACATGTTTATCGTTTCATATTGACAGTTTTATATTCGTATTCATAAACCGCATTGCAAAGCTAAGCCGCCAAGTGCATGACATGTTGGGGCATGCCGTTTCCGCCCTGGCTTAAACCATAAAACACCTTCTGAGGTATTGTATTATTACCGCTCTTGCTATTTAAGTGACTTGTTCTTACGATTGCAAGAAGTCATACGCTAGGATGGGTCTCGTTAGGCTCGGGGGGTTTCTATCGTCCTGCCGCCGCGTATGTTTCGTCTAAGGCTATGTAATCGCAGCCTTCAGCTGGGAGGCTGCGATCACACAGTGTCAAACATGGCGACATGCATTTCTTGTCGGAGAGTTCTGTATATTTCGGTCATCCTTTCTGCTTGTCCAGTTTGGCCGTGGACACCCAGGACTAACGTTGCCTCGCAACTTGAAATTGACGATTAGTTTCCACGTACTGATTTGTATTGGATTTTCAGGAAAAGGCTATCAACCCAAAAAATCGCCGTGCAGTTGTGCTTCGCATTGACAATTTCAAAAGTGACATTTTTATGATTTGTTTTTTCGCATAGATGATACGCCTGAAACGATTCACCTCGGTAAGCGACCGGTGACGGTCATAATTAGCAATCATCCTTGTCAGCGTGTAGGTGGAATTAGTGGAAGACACTAAGAGAGCACTCCGGGAGTGAATCAGGTGCGGAGAGAAGGATTGGGTCACTAGGTGAAGTGGACGAGAATAGGCGCCTGGGAACTTTTAAAGCACTTGGAGGGTGTCGTTGATGAACGCTGATGTCACATCGATAACGAACCCATTAGAGCAAGATTTGAATACAAAAAGCGGCGCAGGCGAGAAGCGAAATCGTAACAGGGTCAACCTTGATCAGGGTATAAATCGCGTGGCGGTGCGTCATATGCGATCCTCGCCATCTGCAACCACGGAAGACCATATTGCTTACTTCTTTATGGAGTTTTCTTCTTATTTCAGCTTTGTAGTCGAAGGTGGAGAAGGTAGGTACGGCCTGGGGGTGACTAAACCTGGTG